>VYZT01057201.1:0-13712 GCA_013400735.1 Pomatostomus ruficeps | reverse complement strand
CATTTGGAGCATCCAAGCGCTTCCACTGTCGCTCCTGCGGTACAGCAGAGGAGCTGTCCGGGGCAACCGCAGCACCGCGACAAGATGTCAGGAAATATATCCTGTGCATAAGGGCAGCAACTTACTAAATTGGACAGCTTAGTGGGTTGTGGAATTTCCGTTACTGGAAGCTGTAAAAAAATTATTAGATAAATATTTCTGAAAAACCTGAAAGATGGTAGATTTATTTTTGATGTTAAAAAGAAATTCTTTACCATGAGCATGGTGAGTCACTGGAACAGGATAATCAGAGAAGCTGCAGATGTTCCATCCCCGGCAGTTTTCACGGCCAGGCTAGATGGGGCTCTGAACAACCTGGTCTAGTGGAAGGTGTCCCTCCAGACCCATGGGGCATGAGATGACCTTTAACGTCCCTTCCAACCCAAACCATTCTATGATGTTGGTAGAGCTGTCAGCCACAGGGCAGAGGCAGGAAGGCAGTGACCTCAGAGCATGCCCTCCCCACAATGACTTAGTACAGGTTTCACTATGATTCCACCAGAATGAACTGATGGTGCCTTGTGTTTTGGTGTAGCACTGCCTCATGAATCCCCCTGTGAAGGTGCAAGCCTGACTTTGTAAATCATAAATAGTGCTGTACCTCTGGATTATGTGGTGTGATTGAATGCATTTCTTTGTGCACCCTTATGAGTGCAAAAGGAACAGTGTGAAAACAGGTGCTTATTTGGCTTTGCTACAGCAGAATCCCTTTTTTCCTTGTAGCTGGCACTTCTTGAGCAAGTTCAACAGGTAAGAAGATGGAGCTGACTAAAGTACCTGACAGGAGGCTGTAGCAGGTGTGGGTTGACCTCTTCTCCCAGGAGGCAATAAGCAACAGGACAAGAGGAAATGGCCTCAAACTGTGTCAGGAAAGGTTCAGGTTGGACATCAGGAATTTCTTCACTGAAAGGGTTGTTACACATTGGAACAGGCTGCCCAGGGAAGGTGTGGAGTCACCATCCCTGGAAGTGTTCAAGAAAGGTCTGGACATGGCAATCAGTGCTACGGTTTAGTTGACAAGGTAGTCATTGGTCAAAGATTGGACTTAATGACCTTGGAGGTCTTTTCCAACCTAAATGATTCTGTGATACTCCCAGTCACCACATGTGTCTGTCAGGCATTCCCAGCATATATTTGTGGCTAGCTAGGTTGTATTTTTAGCTAGATAGAACAAAGTCAATGAGATGGCACAGAAAAAGGTGAGTGAGGAGGCCTCTCCAGGGAGGCGCCTGCCCATGCACACCCCCTAAGTCTGCTCTAATGTTGGAATCACCAGGATCACCTTCACCACATTGACTTCTTCTCTTTGGTCACTGTAGGAATCTCTCATTACCATGAGACTTAATAGGCTGCAAACACTTTGGTCGCATCCCATAAAACTGTAAGTAAGGAGGTGTTATACACATGAAAAACTGGTGTATCGGCATTCCATAGCACATTTATCCTTATCTGACTGGCTCACTAAATGTCCCCATCGGCACAAGGCAGCAGCAACCTTGTATTACAGCAATATACTGTGCTTAAACTATTCTATGAATCTAGACCTTGTCTTAAAACAAACCTCCCCCCATGCCAGCACATGAAGGCACCCAAATATATCTGCGTGACTTGGGAGCTTCTAAAAAACTACTTCAGGTCTCAGAGCTAAGGTTTGGGATAGAATTTGGGTCATTTCCTCCAGAAAATTTATCATCCAGATCCAGTGTCTTTCATCCAGACCTTCTGGAATTGGAGACCATTAGTCCAGTATATTTTACACTGAGGAAAATAGAGTCCTTAGGGAGTGCTTCCATGAGATTACAGCTCTACTGCAGCCACCAAACTGGCATGCAGAAACTCAAACCTCTGCCCTAATCCCACTCACAGGATTTTATAACTAATTTTCAGCTTATAGATCAAGGGCTCACATAGGAAAGCGTGCAGAATTGTGCTGGCAATAATGTACCTTACAGGAAAATATCCTGCGAATGCCTCTAGCAGTCTCCCTGGGATTGATGGACTGGACTAAAGTCAGTGAGCCTAAGCCATGATCTTGGACGCAAGTATTCCTCCTTCAAACCCTCTGCAAAGCCAGGTATATTTCTATGAATATTGCTCTTCTCCACAACATACCCAGACTGGCACTGCCAACTGCCCCCAGCCCCAAATGGCCATGGTTGGCAGAAATCTCCAAGACAGTCTTTGAAAAAGAAATTCTAGAAGAAGAAATAAAAAGATACCATCTCTGCACCGAAAAGAATTATTTCTTTCTGCACTTGGGATTCACAGTTATATTACAGAAGTCCAAATGCACTACGTAATTAAAGGTCATATGTTGGCTCAGTTCTCACCAGTACTTTCAATTTCCTTGCCTTTGCCTGCCACTACAGAGTAACCCTTTGGCCACCACATTCCAAAGTCACCTCGGGTTGGTAGTAACTGGCCAGTAGACAATCTGCAGCACGGATTTAATTGCCAAATTTCTCCCTAAACACTCTAAAAGAGTATAAGCTTTGTAGATCAAGAAGGAGAAAGCAGCCTGGATTCTTGGTCTGAAAAACCTGCATATTCAGGATTTATCCAATGCATTCTGATGGAAGAAAACCATTACTGTGTTATTTTCCCTATGTCCAAAATGTCACTTGGAAGCCAATGCCTGCCACATGGAAATCATTCAGGTGATAACAAGTAGTTCCAGAAAAGAACAACAGCCCTTCCCCTCCACATCATATCAGGTGATAAGAACTCTAAATCAACCGTGCCTGGCTATGTTAAGTAAATTTCTGAACTGTAATGCAGCAGAGTTCTCATTTCATGTCAAGCTGGGCGTACACTACCCACTAAGCAAGAAGACATAAAGGATTGCTTGAAAGTTACTATATAATCTTCCTAGAAGATTTGTAACTTTGCTACTAACCCTTCTTAACACCTTCAGCAGTAGCATAGCCTTCTCCAACTTTCTCCAAGCCTGCAGAATCTACTAAGTCATTCTCCTACCTGTATTTAGGAATACGTGGGAGAAGAGCGGGGAGCTGCATCTCTGCTACACATGAGATACCTTCTGAACATAATCTGGTATCCTGCACCATCCCAGTTAAATTTACGTGAGCCATATCAAGAAAGCAAGTAACAATACAAAAAATAGAAGTATGTAGTATTGCATAAATTCCTACTCATTCTTCTGGCAGGTGGTAAAAGCCGGGCACGAAATGGAACTAAACCTAAGCCTCAAATAAGCCAGTACTGGTATTAAGCCTATTTTAAGAAGTATCTCACAAAAAAGCCAACTACTGCAGAGAGAAAATTAATGTAATGTGCAATGATCACTGAATAATTCAAATATATAGTCACATATACAGCGAAACATCTTTAAACTAAACAAGATGAATTTTAATAACAAAATTTATAAATAAAATGAAAGGTCAACAGGTGGCCAGCATATAAAGAACAAAGCTTTCTCAAGAAGCAAAAGTTTCACTGCACCTGTAGGTGGAAGTCTTGGTATATAAACAAGTTCACTGCCAAAAAAACCTCTGCATGGAGAAACAATCTCATTTTAGCATCTTACCAGTTATATAAAACTACAATAAAACAAACAAAGTAAACCTAGCTGTGTTGCCTTTGGGCAGACGAAAATCCATCCTTATTTCTATTTTTATGCCCCCAGCCAGGTAGCTCATATGCCCTGAAGTCACTTACAGCCATCACAAGTCTGGTCTCCCTGTAGCTTCTCATCTGTGCCCACTTCCTTTAATAATTCTTTTGCTTGCAACAGTATCTGCTTCTAAAGCAGCAAGTTTATGTCGCCAGAAAGCAGATGAACACTGACTAAAAAGCCCATAATATTCCCAGGGCCTCTTTGTGCTTCCCACTTCCTCTTCGAGTTCAGCCTTTTTGCTCCGTACTTTGCAATCTCACAGCAGAACATTTATAGTTGTGACTTGTAGGTACTGTAAAAATGATACTTCAGGGAGAACATTTCAGTTGTGCAGCTAATGAGTAGAAGCATGAGCTCTTATATTGCCTAGGAAAGAGAGCGATGGATGCACAGTCAGTTTTGGATTTGAAACAGAAAGGCTGAGTCAGGGCAGCTGATCCTCTGTCTCCCTGAGGGCCAAACTGACACTTTGCAGCCAGATCCAGTCCTCCCCCTTCTCTCTGTTACATTTGGGAAGGTCAGCACTTATTTATGTGTTTGCACCGAGACAAAGCCCATTTGGCGTGTGCATTATTGCAGGTAAAATCCACAAAAATCAGGCTCACCCAAGACTGCCTGGCTGAGCTGCTTGGCTGGAGACATTTAGCAAGCCCAGGGTGATCAAAACCCACATCAACAGGGGACAGAAAGCAACGGGGACAGAAAGCAGCTCCTGTCTCAGCTCACTTCAACAAGGGAGTGTTGCCCATCCTTTAGTTAATGACTTCAAACTAAACATGTTCCAGCTCATGTTTTTTAGCATAAATTTGATTTTCACCATCAGGTATGTTGTCTCTATGGAGCAGTTTCAGAAAGACTGCGGCTTTTGCTTAACTGACCAGCCAGAACAGAGGATGCTCTATTATAGCTTTCCTAACAGGCCACACAAACTGACCCAATTACACAGTTCTAAATTAGTCAGGATGGAATAGTAGTGAAGGTAGGGGTTTCTCTTAACTAAATATTAAGCCACAGTTTTATTTTAATCACCCTGATGCCAATGGCTAGAGATTAACCAGGACTGAAAGGAAGACTCATGTTCCAAAAGAGCAATTTGTCAGGTCTCTACAGATAGTATTTCATCTCCCAGTTTATGAAAAGCACTGTATAATACAATTTCCCGAATAATAAAAAAGATATTACTTGCTTTCCCAAAACACAAGTTTTATTTCACAATATTTAAATACCTCTTCACCTTTTAGTATACGTTTTCCACATTTCCAATAACTAATGTTTATCACATTTTCATTTTGAGTCAATATATGTAGCCCCAATCGAGGACAGAGTTTGTATATTAAAGTAGGCATGGGGAGGAGGAAACAAAATGAAGGAAGAAAAAAAAAAAGGACCAAAAGGGAAAGCACCAAGAAATTCCCCCAAATCCTAACTAAATACAACTCAAAGGCAGACAGGGAGGTACTATTTAGGCAGCAGAATTAATGGAAATAGAAATAAAAACTACTTAATAAAATCACACACAGAATCACAGAATAAACTAGGTTAGAGAAGACCTTTGAGATCATTGAGTCCAACCTGTGACCTAAAAACTCATCAACCAAACCCTGGCACTGAGTGTCATGTCCAGGCTTTTTATAACACATCCAGGGACGGTGACTCCACCACCTCCCCAGGCAGATGATTCCAGTGTGCAATCATTCTTTCAGTGAAGAATTTTTTCCTGACATCCAACCTAAACTTCCCTTGGCACAGCTTAAGACCGTGTCCTCTCATTCTGTCAGTGGTTGCCTGGGAGAAGAGATCAAACCCCACCTGGCTACAACCACCTTTCAGGGAGCTGTAGAGAGTGATAACGTCACCCCTGAGTCTTCTTTTCTCCAGGTTAAACAACCCTCACTCCCCCAGCCATTCTTCATAGGGCTTGTGTTCCAGACCCTTTACCAGCCTTGTTGCCCTCCTCTGGACGTATTCAATCATCTCAATATCCTTCCTAAATTGGGGGCCCAGAAGTGGACACAGCACTCAAGGAGTGGTCTCATCAGTGCCAAGCACAGGGGAAGAATGATTTCCCTGCTCCTACCGGCTACACCATTCCTGACCCAGGCCAGGTGCCTTTGGCCTTCTTGGCCATGTAGGCACACTGCTGGCTCATGTTCAGTCAGTTGTAAACCAGTACTCCCAGGCAGAATGTCTGTAGACCTAAAATTTATGTCCACATCCCAGACATCAAGAAAAAACATCACATATGACAGCCAAGATTTCATTGTATTTCTCCAAGCAGTTGCTAATTACAGAGCATTACTGAGAACAGAGTACACTGCTAGCAAAAAATTAACAGAGCACTTCCAAAATCAACAGCAAAAGCAGTAATTCCTGCCTTCTGGCAACACTGCAGCCCATCCATCAGATCCTAGCCCACATCACTTCAGGTGGTTTCCCATTTAACATAAAATTTTTTGATCACCTGCATCTAAAATCTGTCCAACAAAACAGAGTGTTTGCCCAAAGCAAGGTAACATTACCCCCTTAAAGGGATTCACTTTCTTTACACAGCTCTAGCTTCACATTCCACTCTGGATCTGCACCCTGGATCTGCACAGATCTCCCGTCTAACTTTCCACAGAACTTGCTGCTCCTACACTGCAGCTTTTGCTGGAACCAAAGTGCCATTTCCTTCCTCAGGATGTTTTTCCTGTTGTTCTCAGCATGCAAGAAGGGGAAAAGCCTGCAGACTTTACACCAAACTTCCCTTCCTAAATCTGATTTTTTTTTTCCCTGAAATAATTATAAATTATTCTATTTGCTGCAGGCTATAACTGTAAGAGTAGGAAATTTGCTTTGAAAACAGCACCAGCAGAAGGACACAAAATCTCTGGCCAAATGAAAAATGTTGGAAGCAACCAAGAAAAACCAAATAAGCTCCCAAAATTTAACAGGTACCCTGAATTAAAAAAACAAAGCACAGAAAACAATCATAAAATAATTCACTGTTACCCAATACACCATTCAGAAAATCCAGAAAATGTCATTTTACATTTATGATTAGAACACTTTTTCTCTGTCTTTATATTAAGGGTGGGAGTTTAAAGTTTGAACAAATATTTATGTTATATATGTAAGTCAGAAAATATAATCTTTCTCCTGATCACAAACTACCCAGAAACAGATGCCACATTTCCCAAATTTTTTTTGTGGTTGGCAGTTACTTCCTTTGAATTTCTCCAACATCATTTGTGATGACTATTCCTGAAAGGTTTAGTGCAAGTAGCCACTCTTGTAACTGACAGCTTCTGCAAGTGAAACTTTACAAGGGTCTGAGCAGCTGAGGAATCATATTTTAGTAATTTGAGATAATTTACTAGTACCAAAAGTGTCTAACTGCTTCAAGCAAAATACAATGAAACCAGGAAATTTTTTTCAATTAATAATTTTATTTTGCCAGATTAAAAAGTTGAAGTTTAACATCTGAAATGTCTTTTGAAATGTATTCACTCCTCCACCCTCCGAAACAGTACTTTACATGGCAGAGTGAAAAGTTACATTTGATTTCATTAGCGTTTTTAACCTCTTGGGGGGTTGAAGAAAGGAGACCTCAGAAATTTACCTCAGTTCTTCCTTGCTATAGATTTTTGCCAACAAGCAACAAAAATCAATTATTTGCACAAAAAACTAAATACTGGGGTGAGGGTTTTTTCCCCTCTAACCCTAAAGATAGTCTGAAATTCATTTTTGAAACTCTGAGGAGGAAAAATATAGCAAGGAGTGAAAAACTATTGTAAAAAAAATATTTGAAACTGGGGCTTGATGCATTCTCTAACACCAAAGTAGACGAGCGTTAGTTCACATTTCTCTCACGTGGTTTTGAGTTACACCCAGCTACTCATGTGGTTACATCCCACTTACTCAGAGCAGCTAAAAATGGCTGCAGGAATAGATAGAAGCCTGGTTTCTCCCATTCCAGTCAGATGGTGTCGGGTGGGAAATGCTAGTCCTGCCTTCCGCTGTGCCTCAGCGCAACACTGCAGGGCCAGAGCTGATGGCTCAGCTTCCAGACTGTGGGAAGTGTGTGTCTCTGTCCCATCAGGGCAACAGTCCTGGGCACTCATCAACACCCAGCTCTGTGTTCTGCTTTGCAAAGGTCCACAATGGTGACAAGATCCATTTACAAGTCACCCATGACCTTTAGTGGCCAGCCTAGCTTCTCCTCACTGCAGAATATTGACCAGTTTCTCTGCAGGATGGGAAAGAGGGTGCAGTCAGTGCAACATTTCATTTCTGCTTCCAAAAATGTCAATTCTCAAAATCAAGGGGAAAAATGACACAGAGAAGGGTAGACTAAGAGGAGCCACTTCCAGCAGTTGGAATTACTGGTTCAGGCAAAACCCTGCAATATGAAATTTTGTCCTCATAAACTGAAATGGAGCACTGAATGACTACTTCCACATAAAAGCTTTTCTCTTTTGCACATTTCCTTGGTGGGTCAAAAACTTGAAAAAATAAAAGGAGTAATATAATCACTCAAAGTCTGAGGAAAAAAGCAGCAGCAATAGAGCTGATAAGAAACCAGCTCTGCCAACAGCTGAGGTATTACACTGAAAAAAAAGGGCAAAATGAAATATCATAATGCCATCAAAACCTTTTAACCTTTTCACTTCAAAAAAAAATTGAAAAACTAATGAACTGATACTCAATTTATATTTTCATGAAATAGCATTTTTAGTGGAAAAGCACTCTGTCAGAAAATGTTGACCCAGCTGTAAGAATTTTATCTACAGATTGCTCAAAAGAAAAACTACTCTATCTTGTATTCAAAAATAAGTGACATTTTACATATTAATTTTGGACATATTTATTTCTGTATAAGGTGAAATACAGCAAGTTCCCTATTTAGTTTTGAGTAACATTATCCTATAAGTTGGTTACTGGTTTGGGACTGCAAAATCTGTAATCACCAAATTGCTCAAGCCCAGCAGATTGATGTGGATGGAGCTGTTTTTATTTATTCCAGAGGAAACTTTTTTCGATTATATCAACATAGCTGTGGCTCTTTATATTCCTGTTACATTCCCTGAACATTTCAGAGTATCAACAACATTTTGTGAGTTGTTTTAAGTTTCTGGATACTTTCAAAAGGAATATTCATCTTCAGAAAAACCGCTTGCAAGCAAGCTAATAATAGACACCCTTCTTCAAAGCAGGAGCCTGAAGAATTTAGGCAAGTACTTTTCTTGAAACAAAGAGAGAAGTAGAAAAATGCATTTAAAAGTTTACTACAAATAAATCCTCCTTAGCTTTTAAGCCTACCAGGATTTCATCTGATAAAGGTCTACAAAACTCCTCTGGGCAAAATGCATAGGAATAACACATCAAATTAGAGGCAGTGGTACTTGCAAGGAAAGAAGGAGCAGTAGTGAGTACCACTAGTCAGAAACAAACTACTCATTAATTCATTAAAGGGTTAGCATTCCTGGGTTGGAACATGATGAAAATTCCCCTTTTCCACCGCCAATCCTACAGCATCATCTACCCATGCCACTGGCAGCCTGCATGGCAAGCCTAAGGGACACTGAAGCCCCAGCTCCTTCACTCATGTTGTCACCCAGGAATTTCTCTCTTCAGGACGCCCCAGATCTTCACTCTTGATCTAGCCAACTGATAAACGGGTCTTAGGATCCTGGGAACCAGTGGAGTTGCAAAGACTATGATTTCTCTCACCTCTCTGAAGGAGCCCATGCAGCATGTTGCTCTTTCCTGTAAGAGGAGGTAGGACACCACTGTGGCCAGGCAGAGTGCTAGGTTTTAAAAATCTGAAATCCCAAATCCATCACAAAACAGTGGCCTCCCTCTGCCAGCCCAGGTGGGGCTTTCCTGAACCTTTGGAAAGGACACACACACTTTGAGCAGCTGTTTCCAGCATCTTTGTGGCACAATGTTCACAGCTCTGCCCAGGATTCTGATTTTCTCCAATAGGCAGTGCACTATTATAGCCAACAAATCACACTAATCATCACAAACAAGCCTTAGAGTCACTGCTCTGTAACACATCACAAACTTTCTATCAGTCTCCAGAAATTCACTCCAGCCGCGAAGTCCCTTTCCAGCTGTACTGCAGGAAAAATCCACTTGCCAGGCAGGTTTCATCATCTACTTATTTGCTGTGCTTGCTGGGACACAGCAGCCAGGAGCAGCCTGGGATGCAGAGGTCCATTATCCAGTTCATGGCAACAGGGACAAATGACATGACAGAGGACCTGGCATCCTGAACAAGACACAGCTGTAACAGCTGCAACAGAGCTCCTCTGGATCATGTCCAGGGGCTGCTCCCATCTCCTCTGCTCCACGCTACAACTTCCCCTCACTCTTTCTCCACTAAAAGAAACTCATTCAAAGTAATAACTCTGTTTTTGAGATTGAAAAACTACTTTAAAAAAACCCCTAAGACTTCTTTGCTGTTTTATTTGCAGGATGAAGTTAACAAGTAAGAACTCTGCTACACATTTATCTGAAACAGCAACAAATGAGAAGCCCTGTGTGAATGACTCAGCACTGACTGGGAGGCTGAATAAATCCCAATACCTTGAATTTGACAGATCAAAGTAGCAGGTAAATCAATTAATACAGTCAGATGTTTGGCTTTCTTTAAGTGTGCAGCCACAAAAACATCTCTCTTTCAACATACAAAATTCAATATAATAAACTCATTGTTTAGCATCAGTTCCTGTATTAATTAAAAATACTAGGAACAGCCTAGATCAGTATTACAAATTGCGAGCACTCAAAAATGCTGCACTTAACCCGAAGCACCTTTGATAGGCATTAATAACCAACCACTTCCAACATTCAAAAACACAGCAAGAATCAACAAAATCAAACTGTTGGCTTCCTTGTAGGGCTCACATTGTTTGCCATCTATGAACTTCATTAACTTGGAAGTAACTTGGGACACCTTCACACAAAGCACTGTCCCATCATGGCTACACAGATCTGAACTGAAGCAATTGTAGGTGAGGAATCAAGCTCACAGTGACTGCAATTCCTGATTGAAATGTAGAAATAACCTTCTTAAAGTAGCCAGAACCAAGCATTTTAAAAATCAAGACAGGTGACCCAATTTCATCCCTTGTGTACACCCCAAAAAGCAGCCAGGGAAGTACTAACATCCATACAAACAAAATTTTCAGAACAGGGAAGTAAAAAAGCAGATGCTGTTTGGTATTGAAGATACAATTTCTTGAAGAGCCTTCAGCCTATTTATACTAATTTGTATCATGTTACCATTTAGTATTTTAATACTTAAAATGAAAATAAAATGTGGCTACTAACCTGTGGGAAGAGAGAGTAAGTTGCATTGTCAATTGTGACAGAATATAAAAACTCCCCATCAAACCAAAGGTTTTTTCCCATGGGGGAATTCATCTTTGTCATAGCAAAGAGCTGCCCAGGGTCACAGCATTCTTTCAGCAGCTTCCTAGACAAGGGAACAAAAGAGAAAGTGGTATTAATTGGAGCCTTGTCACACCTTTGTTAATCATCATCCCTCACATCTGTGTTCCTGCCACTCTCAGGTGCTCCAAAGCCACCTTTCCCAGCCAGAAGATGAACCACGGGACCCTTTTTACTTCCAGAAGGGTCAGAAAACCAGGTTTTATTTCAGAAAATCTTGGAAATAGATAGTAAAAAAAAAAATTTCTAAATTTTCATTCAGACTGACACAGAAACAAAACTAAGATTCAGCAAAAGAAACTTCATCTTATATAGCCCATTTTAATGGGTAAAAAGCTGGTCTCCAACATGTACAAAAATCAGAGAAGCTCCTTTAAAATTTAGATTGAAGCTATATAAATATTCAGTACCAAACCTTATTCATGAAGAGCATGCTTCCTAAAACCCCACAGTTATATAACTTATATATAGAAATTTTGACACCTCTCTTTAGTTACTGAATGTCCTTGTGCTACATTCCCAATAGTATTAGAGCCTCTTTCCTAACTGAAGGCCAGCTTGAGTCATCCCAGTATGATGGATATATATATATATAGAGAGAGAGTTGATATACTTGTTAGTGTCCCTGCTGAAACTCCATATCCTCTTACTCCTTCATTTCCCAAAAATACTACATAGCCTGAGTAGAAACTGGGGAGCTGGTGAGGTGGTTGAAGGTTATCCTGAAAATTCTGTACCCCAGCAAACTCATCAATTAATATCCTAAAATAAAGAATAATAAAAAGCTCTAAAGGTCCAGAATATCCTATCTTTCCAAAGCCTGCATGGCACTAGGAAGGGTGACACTCACAGATGTACGTAAAACACACATTGCAGAATTCTGCCGTTACAGTGTAATATTATGTTATGAGATACATTCCTCATATATTTTAAAGGTAATCCCAAAGAGACTGGAACCATTTCCAGTGGCTGCACAGGAGCTATAAAGAGAAAAACATCAATTATTAGTGACTACTAAAATGCTTGATATAGCTGTTCTCCTCTGCAAAAGATTAGATTTTATTTAAAACCATAGAGCCATTCACAGAAATTAAAATTTTTTAGCATTTTTAAAGTTTTACAGCTACTTTTCATCTCTAAAAGTTGGTATTTGAAAAAAACATTATTTTTCCCTATCAAAAATGGATTTTGCTATAAGTTCATAATTCTCTGCAAATGTGTATTATTTTTCAGACACACTTCAACTGAAGAAATAGTAAGTTCCCAGCAACAACTTCCCTAAGAATGTGGTAGAGTCCACAAGGCTGGAGATTTTCAAGACACAACAAGACAAGGTGCTGCATATTCTCATCTAGGTTCCATTCCCGCAAAAGTTTGGAACAGGTGATCATCTGAGGCCCATTCCCACCTTGACAGGACTGTAATTCTGGAATTGGCTGTTGCAGAGATGATTTATCTCCCTCTTAGCAGGACAGCCATGTGCCAGCCAGAGCAGCAATTCCCATTCCAAGAACACCAATGGCCTTATCCACAACCATCAAGGAAAGGCTTCACACCACCCTCCTGCTGATGCCCAAATAAAGCCTTTATCACAGAACTGTGAAAATCAAATTACAGGAAATATGAAATCTTTCATTGAATAACCTTTGCAAACAGTGTAACACAGGCCTGGAATATTCCAAATACAAGATTTGACAGTGGAGATTTTTTCTGGCTGTCTGCAAACCAGATTGCAGATTTTTGAAAATTATTTCTCTCTCTCAAGCAACTCTTTCAAAAAACATAAGTTAATCCAAGATCAGCTGGAGCCATTTGTTACAAAACTGTATAACAAAATTAAAATCTCCCTGTAAAATCCTACAACTCACACCTCTTCTGGAAGTCTGGTCTGAGCAAGAAGCACAAAGAAACCCCCAAATAACTTAGTGGAAAATTATCTAGGGAGTATTTTATATGAATGCATCTTTTCTTAGCCAGGATAGACTGAAGAGCTAAGGAACAGCTCTTTGTACGAACTCTCCCTATTTATTAGATGAGACATATATCCCTATTCTTTCCCATCCCCAAAAAGGCATTCTTTCAGTTCCCACTGAATCCTTCATTAATAAACCTGTTATGAAAAGCAGTAGGGGTCTCCTGGAAGGGCCACAAATAAGCAGGCCACTAGTTGAAGTATGCATCCGTGTGTGCACAAAAATCTTGTGCAGCACTGTGTGCTTTCTGTCAGAAAAGAATAATAATTAAAAGTCTCTCTTTCTGATCCAAATCCCAAAATTACAAAACAAGAAAAGCTTAATGGGAAAATGTTCATCTAAAAGCAGAATGGATTCAAAGACAAACCTACAGCAGGATATTTTCCAGGATCAGAGAGACTGAACTGTTTGCTGAGCTTCATTAAAACGTACAGCAGAAATGTTATGATAGAGTTTGCAGAACTGCAGTAGCTTTTAGCCAGGAACCACGGTTCACTGCAAGCGTTCCTTCACTCACAGGACATAAACAATATGCTTCTGATTCAAAGTTATCTCCAATTCAGAGAAGACCTCTATGTGAGAGGACTTAATATTGGGATTGAAAAGTGTCAGGGTTTGGGATA
>VYZT01057192.1:0-26492 GCA_013400735.1 Pomatostomus ruficeps | reverse complement strand
AAAAAAAAAAAAAAAAAAAAAAAAAGCGCCCCCAAACCCAGTACAAAGTCATAGGTGATTCTGAGAGAGGTTAAGAATTACTATGGGCTGCCTGGGTGAATAATTCCCTTAAAATGCATTTTTTAATCCCAAACTCAAGCGAGTATTCTTTGGATCATATGGGGAAAAAACCTCTGGGCCCAATACACAAACATCTGCCATTCTGAGGGGAAAGCTGGGCTACTGAGCACAGGAACAGAGGAATGTTCACTACATTGCTGTTCAGTAGATGGAGTGTGAGTTATTTCCATTCAAATGCTAAACCGAGTGACTCCCACTTCCTACTAAATGCACACAAGAAGGCATCAGAGAATCTGTTTGGCAAAACCTTTAAGCTGAACAGAATAAACCCGTGTTCTCACCTTGTACATAATCTTTACTTATTTATGCATGTGCCTCACAGGCAAAACATCAGAAAAATCAAAACAGCTGTGGACCTGCACAGATAATTGAGGTCCAGCATCACCAGACAGAGCAAAAATTTTCTTAAAAGCAGTCTTGCCTCAAGGTACAATAACAACAGCAACGACAACAAAAGCAAATACGATAATACTGTTTTAATTTACATAGTATTCAGAATGATGGCTCAGATGCTCACCAGCTCTGGAACAGTGAAACACAGCTGGCTGAACACACAGCTTCCACAAAGAAATATCCAAACCACTCCAGGGTGTTGCAAAGGAGAAAGCCAGGGAGGCCTGGTACCAACAATAAGAGGTGGATTAGAGCTGTGTGATGAGACTGATGAACTTATTAAATTTCAAACCAGTAATACAAAAAACCAGGTTTGTTTGTAGTTGATGGGAGAAGAAATTTTGAGAGATAATCACACAAATCTAGTAATACTGACAGCCTCTGTTCAATTACATCTGATTTACACTGCCTTTAAGAACAGATTAATATTTTAGGAGATAGCATCTTCTGAAACACGCTGCTGCTTTCTGCTCTTACATAGAAGCCGCCCATCTGTTGTCAGCTCAGTAATTTGAAATCGAGTTGTAGCAGTACCACAGTGCACATGCTGTGTGTGGCACACGGGAGCAGCTGCCACGATGCTGGACATGAATTTTTGTCATGACCCCGTCACAGAGGTCAGTAGCAGTAAGTACAATCTGCTTAAAGAATTCCTGAATGGAGGATGCATCACGTAACGCAGTCTCCTGCATGTTGCAGGATATTTATAAAGCTTCTACAGCTTTGCAGAGAGCTTTGTTTTGCACTGAGGTAATGATTAAGAGGTGTAATGAAGTGTTGTCCAGCAGAGAAAACACATCACCAGTGCCAGGCAGATAACAAGTAATGGCTCCTCAGGACAAATAAAGAAATGTAAGTTATTGTCAGAACTGCTTTTTCAAAGGTGAATCAATGAAACCCCAAAAGCTCCCCTGGGAATAAACTCTTCTGAGCTGACAGCAAATGGTAAAATCAGAAAACCTTCCCCTGATGGCCCAAGAACAGCACCTAACAAAAGCAACCCTCAAGGTGATGTAGCTGCCAACCCACCTGAGTACCCAAATTAAAAAGACTCCGTAAGAATGGTCAAATGTATTTCTTTCAAAAGCCAAAGCACTGTTCTAACAAAAAGTCTTCATGCATCATTTGAAGTTTCACATCAAATTAGAGGGAGGGAGAGATGAGAAGAAATCCTTCCTATTGGACAGACATTTGCACTTGCCTCTGAAACAAAAATGTGTGAGACTATACACAGTAAAAGCAAGCTTGGAAAGTGATTTTCCTGTCAGTTAGTGAAACGGTGAGACACTGAGGACATTCCAGAGGGCTGCAAGTGCTGGTTTCTTGGCCCATGGGAATGAATTTCTAAGTCTATTCTGGAGATTTATAAATTAACATTGCCAATTTCCCTATAGAGATATACTCTAATTACACATTCTCTAATCATAGCAGAATATATACAAATATATATGCGTAAAATTTTTCTTAAGTATTTTCAGAGAAACTGGAAATGGCTGGGGGTTTCTTTTAATAAGGTGCAAATTTCCTAAATTTTTAGAACCCTTTAGCTTCTTAGGACTTAGAAAAAATAAAAAGTAGGTAAACTTTCTTGTTACTTTAGTAGAAAAGTTAAGACAGTAAGGAATTATTAAAAAAAAATAAGTTATAGAAGCTTGTCAGTTTAAACACGATAGTTTGGTGGGTGGCCTCAAAATGCTCATCTTTCTTTCGAAAAATATGCATGAAAGTGATAAGAAAGCCATGCTGGCAATGATTGCATATTTCACAGGAAAAGCATCCCATATTGTGGGTTCTTTCCCTTTCTGGCCCATGGAGTGTTTTTCTATAATTTTTAATTATTCAGGAGGTGGCTGCGTCAACGCTGAGATCACCCTGACCTTGCCTCTACTGCTCCTGTCCTGCCAGTGCCTTAGAGATTTCCTGGCTCCTGTCACGGATCCCCATAATCCCTACTCAGAGATCCAGCAACCAATTCACCACTGCTCTGCTCCCGCCTTTCTGCCAGAGCTGGAAGAGCCTCTGTTCCAAGTATGATGGAACTGCATAATCAGGGTCAGGTTTCTGAAGGAGATTCTGCACAGAAAACACACCAGGAGGCTCAGCTGGTGTAGTCCCTGCCCTGCTGCCTAGAGGGTCCCATATCGGGGTTTATTCCCTGTGGGTGCTGCCAGGTCATCAGAGGGGCAGGGACAGCTTGGTGGAGGTTGAGAGATTCAGCTGCCAATGGAATGGCAACCTCAGCCATTCACAGGAGAGGGACCTGGGCCTTCAAGGCACTGCTGGGGCAGAATTACAGACAGACTGAGCACCCTGAGCAACACTCAGTGCTTAAACAGAGGTCCCTGGTGCTGTTTAAGGTGAAATCCGGCTTGATGTGCCTCGAGTACCTGCACACAGCCTAGATGAAGCCTGGCCTTGTCTTCAGTGCCTCTCCAACAGAGGATCTCTTACCTCTTCCAGTCCTCTGTGGATGTTCTAGTTACTGTTGTGTGTGGTACAGACTGTCAAATAATAATAATTAAACAGATCAGGTTCATTTATCTGTTTATTTATTTATTATCTGTTTATTTAGTTATTATCTGGATGCCCCATCCCTGAAAGTATTTAAGGCCAGGCTGGATGGAAGTCTGAGCAGCCTGGTCTGGTGGAAGGTGTCCCTGTCCATGGTGGGGGGGCTGGAACAAGAAGATCTCTAAGGTCCCTTCAAACCCAGGCCATCCCATGATTTCCAAAACACAGCTACTGGACTTGGGCACAAAGACAGACATCACAAGCAGGGGGAAGGAAATGCTTCCAGCCATCAGGAAGCAGAAGCAAACAGGCCAACCCCCCAATTTCTGCTGTATCGTATCGTATTTATCACTTTGTTTTAGATATTCCCCTCATGGTGTGGCAACAGCTTAAACTCATCACAAGCCTAATGAGGAGAGTGCGGCTTAATGGAAAGCAGATTATGTCAAAGAGATTTGATATCTTTCTCTGACAAGATTACAAATAGGAATGATAATGGAGACTGTATTGCTGATATAATATAATCAGACTTTTTTAGACTTCTGGCTTTGTGCCTCTAACATTCAGATAAAAAAACTAAAAAACAAGAGCGCCATGAAAAATCAGAGTGGCACATACTAAATCAAATTGAATTTGTCAAGTTGATAGTCTCACTGCAATTAATGTGAATGCATCAAATAATTGCGATGAGACTGGTAATTTCCTATAAATACTGTTCTGTTATATACATATAATCTTATTTTACAATGATACAGAGACATAATGATAGCGTAAACATACATTCGTTCCTGGAAAGTTTTCAGATTATAGAAACATTGAGATGTGATAAACAAGAAAGCCCATGAGCAGATCACAGAGCTGTGAAATGCTTGGCATGGCACACCAAGGCATTTTTAAGACAATAAATCCCAATTTTTTTCCTGAAGGAACAAAGAATCCTAAGCAGAGACCTGGCTCTGGACAGAGCTCCAGAGACCAGTGGCTCTGGACAGACTGGAAATTTCTGTAGGGTGTTCAGTGACAGAATACAGGATAAGAAAAGAGCACTGAAGAGAAAAACAGCATTTCTTTGTAGCTTTGTACCACTTATCAATCCCAATTGTCTTCTGAAGAGTGGATATATAAATACAGCTGAGTCTCTACCTATTGGTTCTGCTATTTATTTTCTCCTTTGAGATCTGTGCAGCCAGCTCTGCCCTGCCCTCTCAGTATCACAAACACGAACTGGAGTGTGAATGAAGATGCATCTGCAGGGCCAGATGTTGGCCTCAGCAGTGGCTGTACCCAGTCCTTGCCCCTCTGCCATTGCATATTCTGAAAGGATGATCTTTAAGATGATAAAAATCGATGGGATGTGGTATTTATTATCTTCCTCTGGCACCTCTCCATCAGACAGTGCAATCAGTCTGACTTTAACCAGAAATGGTGTTTCCTGGTGAGAGAAAACACTTCTTGCTTATATTAGGAACACACTAGATCTATGTACAGACAGTAAACAAGGGATCCTTAAATCCTGCATTTACAGCCTGGAAGAATCCACCTTCCTAACCCTAAAACCTGTAAAAGTTCCTCTGTTTCTGAAAAGGCAGGAGTACAACACAGAGAGTGCTTCACTGTTCCAGCATGGCCTGACAGACTCTAACAACATAAATTAATGATATCTGCAGATGGAATGTTCCAGCAGGTGTGAAAGAGCAGACAGAAAGGGTAGCAGACCTTTGGATATCAAGCTGGAGAAAAGAATGTCTCAGGCAGAAACGCTGTTTGAGACATCCCCAGAGTGGTTCACAAGGGGAATGTGAGGCAAAGCCAGCATCCCTTGGGAAACAATTCCTTGCATAAAGCTTCTGGAGTCACATTTATTGAGCTAAAGGCACTCCGAGATGTGATAACTCAGAATGGGGGAAATGTATCACTAAAGATAGACACACTTCAAATGTTAGTTACTGCTTGGGATTTCAGCTGTCTGTCCAAATGGTCATATTCTGTGTTTGTAGGTCTGCAAGGCATTAGCTCCAGAATAGGATTTTTGGGTAAGTTCTCCTACTATAACATTACTTCTGCAAATAATTACTGTTTTTTCCAGTCCAAAGGAAATGCAAATTACTAAGCCATTTTTCACTGTAATATAAAATTCATAAAACTGTTATTTCTAGTCAAGGCAACACAATTATTTATTGTGCCAACCCTGTAAATATTGATTTTTGGGAAGCATTTTTGATTATCTCTGAAATGATATACTAACATTACATAATATACAATATAATGATAGTATCTACTTATCTCTGAAATATCCAGAAAAGCACCGTCTCTTCTGGGCTCCACCATGGTTTTAGCTGGTGTAATCGAAGGTAAACTCTGCAAGTCACTTGTGTACTCTGGAAATTTTTTACTTCACTGCTTGCTGCTTTGTTTGTGTGTTCCTTTAAGCCATTTACTCTAAATTAAAAATACAAGGAGTTCAAATACGTTCCTGCATCTCTGTGCTCTGTTTGGTACAATGGTTTTCCAGAAAGCTTCCTATTTTCTAAACAGCTTTTGTTATACTTTTAATTAACTCCGGTTCCTAGGTCCATGTGTAATTCCAGCTGATTTGTATTCTCTCTGTTTCTATAATATCCGGGTGGCCACATCACACAGGAGAGCTCGAATGCAACATGTTCATAAACCGAGCCAGACCAAAGAAATATTATCAACTGATGCAAGCCGTGAAGGAAATTAAATGTGAGGCAAGAGGGTTTAAAATGTATAGCTCAGGGAGAAAGAGATGAGAAAGTGAGATATAAGTCTGCAAAAATGAAAAGTGTGCCAGCACTGAAGCAAGGAACAGCAGAGGCACAGGGGATCAGAACGAAGCATGTGCACCAAGTGACTCAGAGGAAGATGTAAACTGAACACTCAGGAACTGCTGGGTTTATTTACATATAGATCCCTGCAAGTCCAAACATAATCTCCATATAAAAGCACATCCTAAAATTGATTATAGCAATTTTTTTGGTGAATATTCCAGAGTGAAATAGAGACCATGAAAGAAAACAATCAATCTGCTTGACCTACTTGATCATTCGCCTTCTAATCCTTTTTCTCCAGCTACATGTTATATTAGAAAAAATTAAAATTTATAGGGAAGTGCTTAAAATTTAAGAGGAATTGCTGTAATTACTGAAACAAATAAACATACCTAATATTAAAATTCTAGATTTGAATTGATCCAGCTGTACAAAGAGAAGGAAAGGGATGAGTAAAAATTATGGAATTTTATGTCTGCATTATAGTTGTACCTTGTGCATGTGTCTCTTGTGAAATGATCATCATAATACAAAGGAAGTTTATGTGACCACCTTGTTTTTATCACCAGCAAGCCCATAATAGTTTTGAACAAGTTTGTTTTTGACCAGGCTGCGTATGGTTTTGACAAAGAGCACATGGCCTGTGACTGCGGAGAAGTAATCACGATATCAGCATAATTGGCAATGGCATTTCAGCCACGTGAGAAACAAGAACACCCATGGGACTCACTAAAAAAATGGAATCATTAAAGAAAGCCACTTTTCCCAGGAACAGCTGTTATTATTTTAGAAAACAAAAGTTCCTGAAGGGAACTGGAATCTTGCCAGATCTAGTACTTAAAAAGAAAGGGAAAAAAGGAGATAATAAAAGAAAAAATTAGAGCATTTGAAGATTAAGCAACTGTGCAAAATGAGAAAACCTCCTTTGCAGCATCCTGAGGCAAGTACCAAAAAATGGGCCAATATTAGCATATGTATCAAGCACACTTCTGGCAGCAAGGACGTGTTCAGAAAGATTCATGTGTAATACCTGTCTTTTGTACTAAGGAAAACACAAGACAAAAAAAATGCAGAAAGGGTAACAGAGGACACCATTAAGGCGAGATGGAGCAGGCCAGCTGGACTGTTATGATTTAATTAAGGGGAGTTCGACTCAGTGGGATTCACACATGGGAGATTATTCCTATCAAATCTGACAGAATTTTTCACAGTGGTAACATATCACAGAGGGAAGCTGTGGACATAAAACCAATTTGACACTGTACTGCACACTGTTAAATTAGAAAGTTAATGATTGGGGTATATACAGCATGAAAAGCTTGCAAAAGGAAAGAGCTGACTTTGAAATCTAATACATGAACTAAAACGATACAGTGTAGACCCCATTTTAATTCATTCAGCTTCATCAAATTACATGTATCAGCCTACTCCTAATATCTTTTGGTCAACTAACCATAGAGGAGTAACACACCACTTCCAGCAAAACATGAATTCCCATTTTCTACCTAAAAATGCATAAATTGTATATTATTTAAATGTGACCAATTCTTTCTTTGATTCCAGTGTTGTCTTTTTGTCCTAGGAGCTCACAGTCAAGCACCATTATCAAGAACCAGTTTTCCTACAATTGACAGAGCCAAAGAATTCCTGAGGTTGGAATGGACCCTCTGGAGATGGTCACCACAGCACATCCGCTCCCTCCAGCCCCAAATCCCAGGTAAGTTAAGGCAGCTTGCTCAGGTTCTCAGCCAGCTGAGTTTTGAACGCATCCAGGAATGGGGACCCTGCAAAGTCTCTGGGTGGCCAGTGGTCAACTACCATTAGAGCACAAAAGATTTTCCTTATGTTTAGACCTGAATTTAATATATCTCCTCAACCATCTTCCTCATGGTTCTTATTTCAGCAGTTCCTGAACAGGCCAAAGCCCACTCTGCTGAAACCTGGGAACCTGCTCTGGGGTTCAGAGACTGCTGCCTGCCCTGTTCCCTCTTCCCAGAATCCTTACCTCCACTGCATGATCCCCACATCCAAGGCTGAGCCAACCTTCACACTCCAGACCAGTTTTTCTTATCTATAAGCACCAGGTCCAGCAAAGAGCTTCCTTTCTTTGACTCACCAATCACCTGTATCAGGGACTTACCGTCAGTGCTTTCCAGAAACTTCTCAGCTTGCTTGTGTCCTGCTCTGTTGCTCCTTCAGCAAATATCACAGCATGGTTTGGTTTCGAAAGGACTGTGGGTCACCTTCCACTACACCAGGTTATTCTGAGATCCATTCAGTCTGGTCTTGAACATTTCCAAGGATGAGGAGTCCACAGCACCTCTGGGCAACCTGTGCAGTGCCTCACCCTCCTTACAGTAAAGAATTTCTTCTTAATATCTAATCTAAATCTAAAGCCAGCCCTGCTTCAGTCAACAAAAATCTTTCTTTACCCTCATAATGCTGCTGCATGGCCCAGAGAGGAAATTCATTAGCAGCTGTCCCTTTATATTTTCGAATGGTTATTCTGTCAGGGCTTAGCAGGTGGGAGCACACCCTACGTTCAGCTGAATTCAAAGTCCTCATTATAACCCAAAAGGCTGCTAATTTTCTTAAACAACCCCCTGGTGGATTGTATTAGCTGAGGCTGTTGTACTATCCAGAAAGTAATTTCAGAGGAACTCCAAGTCATTGCTGGTTGAAAAAAATTTAGTGAATGCTCCTAAGCTCCCTGCTTGGCTAAGAGTGAAAAGTTTGGTGATTTTGGCCCTGAAGTTGTACTTAGCTAACGCTGAAGTTATTTGTGCAAGTCTACAATGTTTCTGGATAAAAGTTTAGGGTTGAAGGCAGTCACTCCAGATAATATCACAAAAATAACAAAGAGAGGTAAAGTTAAAGAATGACTCATTTATTTTACCCAGTAATGTTTACAGCAATGTAATCTGTTACAAAGATCACTTTAAAATAGCCTAATATTTGGAAGGAAATTAAATGCCGGCTTTGAGAGTTATCTGTTCTGACTATCACAGCTGGGCCCACACATATTGATTCTCTGTAATAACATTCCGAGTTCAGTTTGCAGACTCTCAGAACTCTCAGTTTGGCAGCAAGAAAGCAACACATTCATCTCTGTCAGGCTGATATTGTGGTTATTTCATAGACAAAAAAAAAAAAAAAAAGAAGATAGTAAGCTTCTTACCAATAAAATGTAATAACATACCTAAGTTATGTCTGGAAAGTTGAGTCCTGTGTTTTCATGTACATTGTAACACATTTTATAATCCCCATTCTGGTGTGGCATTTAGCTACACCCTTTGCAGGATACCTGTGTGAAAGCTGCATCACATCTCTGCGCCATGGAATCCCCTGGGCTGGAAGGGACCCACAAGGATCACTGAGTGCAGCTCCTGGCTCTGCACAGACACCCCAACAATCCCACCCCATGCATCCCTGAGAACTCTGGCACATCAGCATCTCTGAGCACTGTGTAAACAGGGTGACTCTGCTCCTCACAGCATCTCACTGTGCATGTGCTGTTCTCACAGCTTCCTGCAGTAGTTTTGTCAGTTTGGAACAGTTTTGTCAGGCCAAGTCTCCCCTAGGGGCCTACATCAGGCTTGTTAAGAATGCCAGGAGTCAGCAGTGCCCCATCCCAAAGCTGTCTCACTCGGCTTCTACTCAGAAGTAAACAGGTCATTAAAACCTTGCTGGTTTTGGGTCCTCCTTATTACTGCTCTTCATGGCATCTGCATTGTGACACACACCATGGAGGCAAAAGGCTGTGAGAAATTGCATTTTGGACTCTGGTCACACCATCTCTCCTTGATTAGCCCCTCTTTTTCCTCAAATCTCATTTACTTGATATGCCCCATCGTGGTTTCTAACACAGCCAGTGCCCAGAATAATATCAGAGAAAACCTCCCAGTTGTCCAAAATGTCTTGGTGTCTCAGTTGGCCCCTTGTAGCATTTATATAACCACTCCCTTATTTCCCTTTAATTTCTTCTTTGCTTAAAGAACCTTGTGCATGTGTCTGAAGAGCACCCACCTTTCTTCCAGCCAGTTACCTGTGCACAGAGACCGGGTTTGTGCTGACTGGTGCCCCAGAAAGCAGACAAGGACAACCCAGAGGTAGGCTCCAGTGAGTTGAAATTAAGATTCAACTCTTCCAGCTCTTAAACGTAACTGAACTACAGCGAATCATCAAAAGGAAGGAGGGTGTAGATTTCTTTAAGTAAGAACAAAATGCCCTTGAGCAACAAAAGGATGCAGAGCGAAGGAAGCACGAGCAGAACAGAATGATTCACACATGAGAGACGCTGGGAACTGTGCAGCTAAAGGTGCTTATTGTGCACAGGAGCATCCAATTACCTGGGCACCAGTGGGCTTGGCTCACCCCACTGTGCTGTCACCCTGGATTACGCTGAATTCACCTGACAGGAAATGCACAGGGAAATCCCAGACTGCTCTGACACAGAAGGGTGGCACATGAGGGATGGGCTTGCAGCTTGAGAAGTGGTTACCCAGGAAGTTTTTGGTTCTTTACACAACCATAAAACTTTAATTACCTCTGCTGGCAACGATGCTGACTGGGCTCTTGACAAAGTGGTGAATCAAATACAGCTTCTTCAAGGGTTAAACTCCTTAAAATCTCTATGGTTTAGCAAGACAGCTTTGAAAAAGCCTATGTGAGCTAAGCTTGCACTGTGCATAATCCATCTCAATTCCCATGTTTGCTATAGTGAGCAACATCTATTTTTGGAGAAGATAAACAAGTATCTGTTATCTCTTACTGCTCTTTCCCTTCATCTGGTTGTTTACCTGTCATCCACATTTTGAATCTCCTCTTAGAACCCCCTCCTGCCGCATCACTGAGGTCACTGTCCTGTTTTCTCTGTTCTCCTTCCATCCAAAAGGGAGTTGGGGGTCTACATCCCAAACACGCTTCTGCTTTAGCTCATGATGTTTAGCAGTTCTCCAAGAATTTGTCTTTTGGTGACATGATCTGTTTGCTTTCCAAATTAATTTTGTTCTTCAAATCTGGTCCACTCCTGACTAAAGAAAACTGTATCTCTTTTCACATTTTTTTTTAAACCTACAGTGTGTCTGTTAACTGTCTGCTAATATTCCTCTGTTCCTCTTCCAGAAAACCTTTGTGAATCCTTGGGCCTGGCCACATCTTCCTTTTCTCCAGCACACTTTCTTTTCCTCTCTTTTGTTGACCATTTTGGTCAACAGTCCTTTTAATGACCTTTTCCTCCAACTCTGACCTTTTCCTTCTCCTCTCTTCAACCTGAAACTTAAATTTTATGTACTTGAATTTGCAAACAGATTTCAAGAAGCAACCTGGTTATATCCAAGAAATGGTGTGCATTAAATTACCACAATGCTCTGAAACAATTGGCTCTGGAAAAAAAAATAAATTGGTGTTTAAACTATGGTTTGCTGTCAGTTGGAGATGACATTTCATGCATACTCCTACAGGGATTTATCATGCATCCAACTCTACAAAATTATTTTACTAGCACCTTATATGCTACTGCCATGCACACAAAATCTTGGCTGATGCCAAACCAGGAGGTGGAAACAGGGAAGCTTTCTGGAATTCAAAAGAACCTTGTAAATTTGGGAGGGAGAGTTTGAAATAAGACAAAATTTCATAATGACACATTCAGAAAGGTACAGTCAGGAAGGGCAGAGCAAATAGAGCAAAATGAGGAATTAAATGAGTGAGCAGTACTGCAGAAAATATCTGGGGTTATAGCGGTTCACAGGCCATAAGATGACACTTTCAAAAAACCAGAAAATCTCATTCTGGAGTATATTATCAGAAGTGTTGTGTGTAAGACAAGGGAGGTAATTATTCTGCTCTACTTGTTACTAGTAAGAGTGTGGTTCCTGCTGTGAGTCCTGCATTTAAAGAAGCAAGAACACAAAGAATATCCAACAGAGAGCAAGAAAGATACGTTTTTTTCCAAAATCACAGTCCTGAAAATTTGCTTAGATGATAAATAAGGTGAGAAGAGTCTTCCAGTTTATCAGAGGTTATTGCAATAAAAACAGTGATCAATTGTTCTCGGTGTCCTCGGGAGGAGGGCAGGAAGTAATCTGCTTAATTTGCAGCAAAGAGGATTTACATGACACACTAGAAACCCTTGCCACTGTGAGGATAGCTAAGCTCTGGAAGAGGCTCACTGGAGAGTTACCAGCACCCCTTAAGAACAATTTTGACTGGCGAGTCAGGGACAGGACCTCCATGGATTTGAAGTTTCAAGTGAGGTAGAAAACCATTGGGTCATCCCTTGCATCTTCACGGTCATTTTACCACTGCACCTACAGAAACTCCACATGTAATGCTGCCGGCCCAGGCTGTGCCTCTGGCCTCACACTGATCAGCATTTTCATGGCAGGGTTAGCAGGAATTCCTCTGAGAGGCTTGCTAAAGTGTTCACCAAATTATATCAAGATATGTTCTGACCATCTTTAATATAATTTGCTATTTACACACATGCTGACGAGGTTCATTAGCAGCACTATTTGATGACAGCGTTTCATTATGAACCAGACCTGAACACAAAAGTAAATTATTGCCGGACAGATCCTGCCAGAGCAGCCTGTGACTGACAGCAGGTTGGTGCTTCCAATACAAAAGTTTTCCACTTCCACCTACCAGTTAAGCTTATTAATTCAGAGAAATCCAGCAGCACCTCAGGAGTAAGAGTGGAACAGGTCGGGATGTGTTCTCTTTACTCTCACATAATAACAGAGCCAAGTTCTGCTGTGTTTGCATGGAAAGAGCAGAAGCACACACTGAGATCTGCACAGGCCACAGTGGATCTCCCTCAGGAGTCCTGGGAAGGCAGACGGACATTGCTCCAGGAGCTGCAACTGCTCAGGGAATCCAAAGGCACATGGTGACAGAGAAGAATAGAGAAGGGACCAGAAAATACAGTATTTTTTGTCTTTCACTACCTGTACCTTCACGTCATGCTTATCATAATTTAGATTTAAAGCCAACAAAGGCATCTTGGATCATGTTCTAAATTTGTCCAACAGGTTAGGGAGATGGTGCAATACATGCAAAAGGAATACAACTTTTTTTTTCCATTGAGTCAGCAACACGCAGCCGGTGTAAACCACTTGTGTTTGTTCCACACCTTTAATCTGTCTGCAGTCTGTAGAAGAATACATCCCCAGAGTCTTTGCTAGACCTTGAATTCGAGCAGCTGTCACTTTAAATTTATTTCTTCCTCTGTCTGGGAGCTATTTTGGTGCAGATGCAAGCCCACGTGCTCTGAGCAAGGCTCCCAGGAGCAGCCACCATGACAGGTACACTCCTACATATCTGCGCTGTCTCCTTCCAACAGGCTTGAAACTGGTGAAAAATACTTTTCCTTTTAGTGGATTTTTTGTCTTTTGTGGATTTTTTGACCATTTGTAGTGGTCCTTTTCCCCACTGCTTCCAAAATCACCTTCTATGGCATAAAACCTTGGGTAGAGCAGCTCAGTAGAGTTTAAGGTGGAATTGGGCTCCTGGGGAAGGAGTAGCACAAGGACCTGTTCTGGGGGTCAGGTCTGTCCCAGGCCTTCCCCACTGCAATCTTTCATGTCTGCATCTCTTCAGGCCCAGCCCGTTCAGTCAGCAATTGTTTTTTGATCATGAAAAAAGGAAATCTTGGACTCAGGAGTCACACTGCCTCATTTCTGGCTTTTTCATTGTTCCCTGAATCCCTGCAACCAATTCTTCAGCTCTGTCTCTTTCTGTGCCTATTTGTCCAATATTACGAGATAATGACCTCTAGAAGAGGCTGAATTTCATTCCATTCATCATCCTCTCCCTTTACCCTGTATAAATTGCGTTGTCATCATCCCTTGCTCCCCAGAATAATTCCAGTTTTAGAACTAGGAAGCTAAAGAAACAAGGGAAGCTTTAAACTCTAAAAATCCATCCCACTTGATTTGTCTGATATTAACAATAACCTGTTAATCTTTTCATCAGCCTAAAATGCTGCATTCCTCCCACACTCAAACAATACTCTGATGGGATTCAAACTGGGGAGCAGAGCAGGGCATGGCAAGGCTTAACGAGAAGGGAGACTGGGAACAATTTAACCAGGAAAAAACCCCCGTAACTTATTTAATTTATTCACTCAGGACTTATTCATGACTAATCAATACCTACTTGACCCCAAAACCTGAACTTCTTGGAGATTAGAAATAATAAAAAGTAATTTTGCTGGGCTTTCTTGCTCTGTCTGAATCAATATTTTAGTAGCTTTGCTCTGTGAAGAGACAGAAGAGGAACCTCTGGCTAGACAAGCTTCCAGGAGCAGACATCCCTAATAGCCACAGGGTGAGATTCCCCTGTCAGAACGGAGATGTTCGTGGTGCAGGCTGTCACCTTGGAGCTCATTGTCTGGGCTCCCTCAACAGAGAGACAGAAATAGGCCTTTCAAGGGTCACCTCATCTTCCTCCGAGAGAGGACAAATGACGAGAATCTCACAAGAGTTTATTTCCCTCCACTGGATGTGAAAGGAGACCTAAAGATCAGATCAGATACAGATATCTGTGATGCAGACTTCTCACATTAGGTGAGATGAGCCCCACTAGACTTTGTAAACCTTGCCCACACACTCCCCATTTCTCCTGTGTTACATGAAATGTAAACACCAGGTATAGTATTTAAATATTAGATATTTTATTTCTTCATTACTGAGAAAAAAAATTCCTTAGGAGATCCCTTACCATGCTGCAACTGACTACAACTGTACTACTCAGGCTGAAGGAGACTCTCATAGGAACATTTAGAAGCCAGATAAACAAAGGCAGCTTTCAACTCTAAAAATCAACCCCACTTGAGTTGTTAGATATTAACAATACACACAATTAATGTTTGTTGGTAGTTACTATTAATAGCCATCACCACTCAGTCACATAAGTTATTTTAACAACCTTATTCTAATTTAGCTGTAAGAGGTCCATGCCATGGAAAGGGTGTCATATAGGCAGGGCCAAGAGCCCCAGTCCCTGATGGCCTCAGCCCATGAGGTGAAGGTGATCAGTTTTGAGAAATCATTTCCCCTTCCTTTACAACCTGCAAATTCAATGTTTTCTCCTTTTCTAAGTGTTTCATTTTCTAGACAGTTCTAAGCCATTCACTTGTTCACTGCAGCCTGCTCGGGGTGTTACTTCCTCAGGCCACTAAATGTGTCTTGGCCTGTGACTTGTTTCTTGCTTTGTGATAGCATTTCTGTGGGTGTTTTCCTTTTTTAATCTCTTGATAAGCAGCTGCACTTGCTGCCCTCACCACCACCTCACAGCAGAAGCAATCCTTTCCCAGTGTTTCAGGGTGTGTTTAATCACCAGTGTCTGATCAGCAATCATCAGTTTATTGCTGGGGGCTCTGCTTCAAAAAGTGCCCATATTTTCCAGGCCTTCACTGCTGTCCTGTGTGTAAATTGTGCCTGCAGCTGAAGATCCCGGTTCAAGTTCACACAAGGTTCTTGTAGGAAGCTGCAGACGCATTTAACAGGCAATAATTGCAGTCTGGCACAGTTCCTGTGAAGCCTGAGACCTGTTCCCAGCAATGCCAGTATTACTTTTACTGGGACACCAGGCACAAAAATGCTTATACACAGTTTGATAGTTGTGCAATACGAATGTGCTCGTGTTTGAATTAATATTTATTCTATTAATTATATAAATTATATTAATTTATATTAATTACATCCTGCCTATGGAGTTCCTGCTTCCAGGGGTGCAACAGGTTTCCAATTTGGCTACAGAATTTTTTGAAAGCCTCATCTTCTCTAGGAAGAGCTGTCAGTCTCAAGTGCCTTGTCCAAAAATAAAAGTGCTCATTAAACTAATGAAGAAACTGTAGCCTTATTTACAATTTGAAGAATTTCATTCTTCAAGCTGCTCTGGTGCTTTATTGGTAACAACTCCCTCCGTAATCACTGGGAAAAACTGAATTAGAATAAAAAGGCATAAAGACCAGAAAAGGCCAACAAGTAAGAGAGCACCTCTTCAACTGCAACAAGGAAACTCTAAATATTTTCCGGCTATAAGGACATGGTTTCACCAGGCCTCACTCAGTCTTCTGGGCTTCTCAAGCAGACAACTACCAAAAAGTCCCAGTTCTGGACAATTTCTCTAACAGCAGCAACACCATTTCTTGCAGGATCTGGTGTGGTCGTTGCCCACAGCAGGCGCATGTGAAGAACAGACGCTTTGCTATGAACATTGCTCAGGTGGAAAGGGAATGGTGCCTGCTGAGGCCTTGAGCCTACACGAGCCTTTTCTTACCCATATTCACAGTAAAACGCTATAATCTTGTATTAGCCGGGGAAAAGAGCGGTCACAGTGCCCTTGCTGGATGAATTTGAGGCAGAAGCCCAGCTAGGCGGCTGTAGCAGGAAATGTCTTGTTCTGACAGAGAAAAGAAGTGTACGTGATAAATGCACTCTTCCCAAAACATGCCAGCAAAGACAAACTTGCCCCCAGCTTTTATTGTGGCATGTTACATCTCATTACTGTTAAAAACTCGAGGTTGATGAGAGACCTTGTGCCATTTGCCCACTGCATGATCAAATTCCAGTTTTATTTCTGTTATTTCATGCTTGTCCTTGTCACACAGAAGACGAACTTGACAGCATTGTCTCCATTTTGAGAGACTTGGCCTAAGTTGCCAGTCAGCCAGAGAAATGTGAGCTGCCACATCTCAAAGAGCTGAACATGGTGAAATGAAACATTCATAGTTCAAAAATCAATACCTTTAACTCTTCCATTTTTTACAGAAAAGCTCCCTTATCTACAATTCCCTCTCACATTTTTTCGTGTGCCAAATGCTCCAATTCTTTTCTAACAATTTTTGACACTTTCTCTGAGACTACTTTCTGCGAATAGGACAATCGGGGCTCTGGAGAAAAAAAGAGAAAGTATGTCATGTATGCAATTTCATATTAAAGGAAACAGTTCAGAAGAACTGTACTGATTATGTGAGCAATTGAAAATGAAACCACTGCAAAATTTCTAGTCTTTTGTACCAGGGAGCTGTGGAATGAGATACTTGAAAGTAGGATTTGGGCCTCTGTTTGCAGAGGCATGGACTTGGCCTTGACATTGGGATATGTGACATTTCCCTATCCTACATTAAACTGCAGCTGGCAGTGGCATTATTTTGATTATTACACTTCACTGTGGCCTGAGTAAAAGATTTCATTAAAGTCCAAGCATCAGAGCACCCCACTGTTAATATAAGGGTGACGGTTCATGAGATAAGAAACAGGCCCTGAGAAGCTGTGAGAACATTGAAGGGAATGAGAAATTGCAAGATAAGTATCTGCCAAAAATGACTGCAAGAAATGAGAACATTCCTAGACAGGTTTCTTATGTGCTCTGCATGGATTTTCAGTCGTGATTGTTATTTTATCAAAGTATTGCCCCACAGGCTTCACCTAAAATGGTTGCTCTTCTTTGTTAAGTGTAAAATAGACCTTTGCTGTGACGAGAATTAAAACAGATAAAATACTACAAAGTACAACAAGCTTGATTATGTCTTTATATGCATTTATATTTTTGCCTATGAGAGAACCTGGAGCTGATGGCAGGTGAGATAAATATGGGAGATAGGTGGGGACAGTCTGAGAAAGTTGGGAGAATAGAAGGATGCAGGGAAAACTTAAGGCAGCCATCCAGTGTCAGAAGGGGCCTACAAAGAATCCAGACAGGGACTCTTCATCAGGGCCTGACAAGAAATAGTGGGTTCAAACTGAAAGGAGGGAAATTTACTTTGGATATATGGAAGAAATTCCTCCCTGTGAGGGTGCAGGCCCTGGCACAGGGTGCCCAGAGAAGCTGTGGCTGCTCCATCCCTGGAAGTCTCCAAGGCCAGGCTGGACAGGGCTTGGAGCAATCTGGGACAGTGGAAGGTGTCCCTGCCCATGGCAGGGGTTTGGAACTGGATGGTTTTTAAAGTCCCTTCCAACCCAAACCATTCTGAGATTCTGTTCAATGATTCTTTATCTTCATTCAAAAACAATACAAGAATTGGCTCAGGTCCCTTCAGTGACTGAGTATTTTTAACACCTCCTGGAACTCTGGAGAGAGACCTGTGAAAGAGGCTGAGCCACTTTGCTAAATTAGTGGGCAAAGAGCCTAAAATTTATGTCAGGAAAAAAAATAAGAAAATTCTGTCATGGTAAGTAAACAGTAAAAAGCAAACCCATGGTTTTATGAAAAATGGGCCTTGTCAAATCAGTGCAATACAATTTTTAACTACTGATTGGCCTGATTTATATAGAAAAGTGTGCCAACAAAAAACCCAATAACTTTCTGTGTCTTAGTTTTCCACAACAGAGATGATATATAATAAAGCTGTAACCAAAGAATCATTGAATATCCTGAGTTGGATGGCACCCACAAGGGTCATGGAAAAGATTCTGGCTACGAAATGTCTTACAACACATAAAATGTGACCAGTGTGAATCTTTGGGATCTTCTGTACATCCTCAGGGGGTTTCTTCTACACCAAATGCTGCTAAATGAATAATGCATAAGAAGATAAAAAATTATTTAAGGAAAAATATGCAGATGGCAAATATTATCTGAAACTAGACACTTAGGTCAATCACACAGACTGAGCTCAACTGGTTTGGAAGGTGGAGAGCAACTGAGACACAACTACTTCACGACATCCAGAGGCATTATCTTGTATGATCAAGAATGTAGGTCATGTGTCTGACTGGAGGAATCATGTCCGGAACAGCCATGGATTGAAAAGGGCTTTGGACGAGTCAGTAAGTGAGTCCGTGGGAGCTCACGCTGAGCCTGTCAGCTGGGATTGTCCTGGATGTGTAAGTGTTGCTAGGGAAGGATTGGGACGCTGGTTGGTGGAGTTTAAGGATGTTTGACTTCTTTGTGTCAGCCATTGGCCACTCAAATTTACAAACAGCTAAAAAACCATGAGCTATCTGTGGCCAGGAAGAAGGGACGTGGCATTTCAAAGCACTTTAATGAGTTTTCTGAAACAGAACTTGGGCTAGGTGGATGGGTAGGAGAGCAGAAGAGAAGCTGACATGATGGGCTTAGACAGGAAGTGTTTGGACAGTTTTGTCATTTTAAATGTGTGTCTAGACATGGGCAGAAATCCACTCCTGCTAAATATGCCCAGTTCTGTCCTTTAGGGGAGCTGGAGCAGGGGAGGAGAAGGAAGTACACAGAAAATCCAGGAAGATGTAGTTTCCTCCATGCATTTAAAACAGGCCACAGGCCTTGTGGTTGAGCTAATTTACCAAAGCAGAGGAAATGACCTCACCCAGCTGCACAGGCATGAAGAAACTTGGGATCTTTCAGGATGGCCAGAACCAAATCATTATTTGGCCTGTGGGTGGGTGAGCATCAGATCATCCATCCCATTTGCCACCACAATGCCACCATTGATTGGCTGCACGTATGGATTTTGAAGCCAGCCCTACACTTCTACACAGAACAGGTACCAGCAGCCCGAAGCTCACTGGCGCCTACAGCCAACAATATAGATATATATGGTGCAGAGTGCACGTCCTTACACACTGAGGTCAGAGAGCATGGCCGAGTGCCCCTGGGGTTGAAGAGATTTTGGTACAAACCTTTGTGTAGGGAAGGACAGGACTCTGCATAACAGAAATTGCCCTGTAGGGCGTGCAACCCTCATGTGAGTGCTCCTTGCAGGGTAACATCTGGGCTGCCCACACACCTGCACTTTGCCTGTGACCTATTTCCTGTCTCACCCAGCTGCACAGCTCTGGCAGGCATGGAGGCAGCAGCGCTTCACCACAGAGCTCACTTGCTACGGGGGTTTTATTCTGGAAGTGGATCAATGCAGAACTAACTGCACCATCAATATTGATCAGGCCGTGAAGGCTTTGGCATTACAGCGCTGTGATATCCCGTTACTGCCAGGCTGCTTTGCAGGAGCCCGTGTGCATATTAATGACTGGACCTACACGGCTTGACAGGTTCACAGAGGAGCCCAGCGGGGCACAATAAGGGCCTAAGCAAAGACACTTTACAGGAATTCTAATTTTTTCTTAGATACTAAAAAATTGGAGCAATATAACTCACAGGTCAGCAGTTCCTGCCATGAGCCCAAGAGCATATTTGACAGCTTTAAGGATGATGTGGGCTGTGCATTGTGAAAGCCTGCTTGACCCAGGGGGCCATTAGCGAGCTCTCTAAGCAGACTGGCCACTCCCTAGCACTGGAAGTAAGTGCATTTGGTGACCTGGGCTGACCTGTCACACTTTGAATCTCTGGTACCTTCTAATGTTGTAAAAGAATTCAGTGACATAAAACTCTTATCGCTTTCTAGCTAACAAATATCTCTTTCCCTGTGCTGCTGGTCAGAATCTGACTCAATGTGGCCAGCTGAGACCTACCCTTGTGTATATGAAGGGAGCCTGAGGATAAAATAAAACTGGTTTCACCTTTTTGTGTCATTTGTTCCTTGGGAACAGAAGGACGTACTTGTGCCTGCCGTTCTCAGTGCAGTCACCCCGCGGGGTAAGATGCCGCTCATCTTCAGGATTACATTTGTATTGTGACTGCACTGAAGTAGATTAACAAGAGATTGTTACACGTGGCTTTGGAAAGATTAAGGTGGCTTTTGTGATGCTTGGTGGCTGCTTGTATTTCAAAGAACTTTCTGAGTCTGTAAGTAGCTGGACTAACACAATTTACACACCCTCGGGGTTAGGCAGATCCTCTTTATTGTGTAAACACCCATCAGGATCATTTTCTCAAATGTCAGTACCTAAGTGTTGCATAATCCCCTTGTAAGCGTGTAAGAAGACAAGCAGATTCTAGGCTAGATTGTTCATTATTTTAGGCTTGTTCCTCGTCTAGCATGCACCTCAGGGAACTTCCACGATGAAGGTGAAAGGTGAGAGCAAGTTCAGCAAAGTTAAGCCCCTTATCCTGTCTCCATGTGGCCCTGGTGCTGGATGACACTGCTCACAGTCGGGGTTCCCAGCGTCTGGGAAGAGCCAGGTTGAAAAAGCTGCTCTAGACAGGTGCTGAGCCTCTTGTGCCAGCCCCTCAGGGTCTCCCATTTGGGAGGAGGTTCAGGTGTGACTCCTGCTGGGGTGGCCAACACCCCATTTATGTCCCCATTGCCATGGTGTGCCTGGAGGACAACATTTCCCACCTGGCAGCATTAGTGGGGTTTTCTCTTCAGGACATGTCCCGCTTCCCACATGTCCCCCCACCATAACGAAGGAACGAGGGAGTTGAGGAGTGGGAGTGACAGCAGACTCAGGGCTGCTCTGTTTGATGTGAAGGCCAGCTTAGTACCTCTGACCCTCTGTCAGGTTTTACAATCCAGTTTTCAAGCCTAGCATGTCTGTTTCGTAATCTGCTTCAGACATCGGTTCTTAAATGTGGATGAGTCACTTGCTGTCTTTGTGCAGACAACAGTGACAGAGCTCTGGGCACCACTGGCAGGCAAACATTTTTAGTATTTTCAAGCTGGGTGGCGTTCTGAGAGATGTTTACTTCACCACATCTCTGTCAACTTTTGATGTTAATACCTGTGTCAGAGTGATTTCATGGAGGCAGGCCTGGGATATGAAAGGCAGTGTAAGGTATGCTCTTCTCACCATGTGCCAGAGATAATTCTCTGGTACTTCAGGCTGAAGGATTTCATTCACTGGTTCTCTAAGCCAGCCTAAGGCACCTGAACTACAAATATTCCAGAAGTAGGTGCCTAACGTCATCATAGCAGAATCACTTTGAAAAATCAGATTTTCATGATACCTAAGCAGTATTAGCACTACAGCAGCCACAGTTTAGATCACTCCAAAGCTTCTACTCTCCAGGCTGAACAAACCCACCTCTCCCAGCAGAGCTGCTCCATCCCTCTGCTCATCCTGGTGCCTCCCCTGGCCTGGCTCCAGCAGCTCCGCATCCTTCCTGTGCTGGGCCCCAGGGAGGGGTCTCACCTGAGCGGGGCAGAATCCCCTCCCTCGATGGCCCTGCTGGGGGATGCGCCCAGGATGTGGTTGGCTTTCTCTGCAGATGTGTGGATACACACACACCCCGCACCCTGCAAATGCAGAGCAGCCACTGGATCCTCCAGGGATCCCTCTAGGGATCCACAGAGAGGAGGATGAGCCCAGGAGAGCGGCGAGTCCAGCACCCCCATATGCAGAGCTAATGGAACATTAATGTATGTGCTGTCAATATTGATTCCATAGCATGCTGGTTTAACCTGCCCAAGGTCAGTGCAATGTGATGAAGGGTTTATTCTGTCAGAGAGGGGCTGTGCAGTCTCTGTTCAGTGTTGGTGCAGCCAAGGCAGACACTCAGGCCTGTGTGGGCCTAACGCAGCTTCTGATACGATTCCAGGCACCACATGGAGTCCTTCCTACCCACGATTTATCACTGCTGTGCTTGGAGCCCTCAGCTCTGCCTTCCAGAGTATTTGCTTCATGCAGATCCATCTGTGTGATACCAAAACATTCCTCAGCTGTTCACTCTTTTCTCCTTCAGAGACTTGTAAAGGAAGAAACCAAAGGACTTCAGGGTACACTCACTTACCAAAGCCAAACTCTTGATTAAAGTGATATTTCTGCTTATTTACAGGAGCCTTAACAGAACACAGGACTCTTGGCACTCTCTTAAAAAGATGTCTGAGGTGAGGAACAGGCAGTACTTTCTAAGCAATCAAATAACAGCAAAACTGAGGAACCTGCTCATTCTTTAGCAAACAAATGAGGATAATGGCTCAGCTCCTTCCTTAATATTGTCTTACACAAGAGCCACAAAACTGCTGCTAGGGGAGAACTGGATAAGGAAGGAAGATTGTCCCTGGTTTATTTTACCCAGTTGTTGGCACAAGCAGGTCTTGAAATACATCAAATGAGTGAAGAAGAAACAGAAACAAAAGAAGATTCTAAAAGGTATCAAAACTACCTGTGATTAATTCCATGACTGATCTTCACACATGAAATTTGGGAAATGCATTTTGGATTCTATGTTCTTCCCCTTAATGTGAGATGATTGGAAAACTTTTAATCAGATCCCCTCGTATGATGTGCAATGACCCAAGTGCTGAGCAGAAAGAAACTGCACAAGACTAAGCCTTAGAATCCTAATGTAAAATGAGATTTTTTTAATGACAGGATGTAATTAATATACAACATAACTCAGGTTTATTGTTATAAAAGCCCAATAGTTTTGATCACTGATCTTGTATGCGTAGAAACCAGACTTCCAAAGACAATATGCTCACAGAAAGTATATATGGATTCTGAAAGACATAAATTGTTCAAATGGTAAAAAAGCCCCAAAACTGTAATTTCCTTGTTAGGAAACTCTGCAGTGTGTTTTGTCGTGATCATTTCATTGTCAGCAGGAGGATTAAAGAAATTCCTGTTTCTTAATTTGTGCTGTTATTGGCCACCTCTGGTTCTCAATTTCCATTGCTGTGTGGTGTTAAAAGAGTAACCCTGAAATTGTGGTGGAATTCTGCCCCCACCTACCCCTGGTCCTCCAAACATCCTTCTTGCCAAGGGTTTCTCCTCCTCCTGGATGGCCAAAATCAAGGATGTCAACGGTATAATTTGTATATGAGTTATGAAATAGCCAAATTTCACTGCAGACATCTCGGCATTCCAGTTGTCCTAGAGGGTTCAGATATGGAAAAGTCTTTATAAATTCTGGTGAGGTGCCTGATTCAGTCTTCTGGAAACCCAGTGAGTGTGTGGAATGTGTATCCTCCTAGTGCAATCCAGCCTCCTTTTAAACAGTTCCAGCAGAGCTTCTTCTCTCCTCTGAGAGTTTTTTCTCTGTTCCACCAGCTCTCCATGCTGGAATGATTATCATCATTGATAATCACGCTGGAATTATTATCTTCAGATTATATTTTGTTTCCCAAGGCACGCAAGCATACAGTCCCCCACAGTAAGCACCTGCAACAAAGGCAGCATTGGTAAATGGAATTTTGTGTTAAAACCAGCGAATTGGAGACTTACTGCAGCTCTTGGTTCATTCTAACAGATGCAAGCCTTGGAAAACCAGCTGTGCATGGCCACTGATGAAAATTGAATGAATCAGACTGGCTTGCATAGGGGAAAATGCGAGCACTCAAAAGAAAAACAAATATTCAATTAAAATCAAAAAATAATCAAATGTAGAAGATTCCTGTAAGAATTAAATCTTTGTATGTGCTGAATTTTTGCCAGAGGCATCGAGAGAACTACTTCATGATGAAAACAAAAAACCAGCATTCTTCTGTGTGTTTAAGCTACCACTGTAACTGCAGTTTATGAACGTTTTGGGAGCCGTTGGATTAGTCACCAGATAAAACAAAATGCATCTAAATGTACTTGCATAGCACATTTGCATAAAAGAACAGCTCCCTCCCCAAAGCTTAAGTTTTTTTCTCTTGTCTAGCCTTTAAAAGTGAATCAAGGATTCTCTTTCTTGAGTAGCACCTTTTTATTGCCAGTAAAACAAGACTGGTAACAAAAGAAAACTCTAAATAGACCACATGAGGCCATTGGTGGTTCATGCTTTGAGATATGAATTCTTTTATTAGAGCTTTTCTGTGATGTTTTAAGACTTGCTGCAGGTTCTTGAAAATGAATAGGAATTGTTCTATTCTGAACTGTCAGCAGTTTGGAAACTTAAAACATCCAGGACATGTCTCAAGAAATCCAGTTGTTCTCTTTGATCCTAGATTAAAGGGCCTGGTAGAAATTTCAGAGCTATGTAGTTTCTTACACAGTTCCAATTAACACGACACTTGAGCTTTATTCTGTGAATGTACAATAATGTAGAAAACTCCTTGGAATTCCCTCATCGGCTATATTCTATTTAAAAATACATGTATTGGTTTTAGATCAACATCCTCAGCCACATCCAATACTCCATTTATACCCTTAGGTTTAGTAATTCACAGAACTTCAGCTTCACAGATTCTTACCAATAAATCCCAAAATGCATGCATGGCTTGGTTTAAGAAAGATATTTTACTTGTGTTTCATACACAAAAAAACTGATAATCAACAGTGGCTTAAAAAATTAACACTACTCCACTTTTTCACAAGTGTACAAAAAAGAAATAATGAATTTACATTCAACGGTAAAGCTTAAAGTCCACTCTAATAATAGTTGCATTGACATTCACATACACAAGCACAGAATAAATATTTCAGGATTCTTATAAGAGCATACAGCATACATACAGTACTTGAATTTTACATAAGGAGTGTTAGTAGGGTCAGAAATTCATAATCTCATAGAAAAGTAAAACTAAAATCAGAAAAGGTTGTGTGGGAGGTAACACCAAGGTACTGCACAGAGCTAGCAGGTAAATCCATTTGTGTGAGGAGTTCGCTTCTGCTTCTTCATATTAGGACAGTTTGTTTGCAAAGGTGTATTCAAAGTGCAGATTAATGCAAAAAAAAAAAAAAAAAAAAAAAGAGAAGATATTCTTGTATTTCTTAATACATGCAAGAGGCAGCCCCCAAGTCACCCGACAGAATAAAGCTGTTATTGGCAAGTGGCCGATATATTACAGATGTTTCAGGCAATTTTTCTAAAGCACTTTAATAGCAGCAATTGTAATTTATAATGGCTCTAGATTGACTTCTGTTTGGGTTAAAGGGCATCATATTTCTTTAACATTTACAGCTATATTTCTTTATAAATAAATATCTCAAATAACAAATAGCATAGTTAATGTTACTTTTTTCTCTCTTTTGCATAAGTGTCGTGGAAAAACTCTGACCTTTGCAGAGACATAATGTGCAAAATAATGTGGAAGTAGGGACACAGAGCATCACAGTTACATTCCTGGGATGTCAGCCCAGCCCTTCTCACACTCTGAGGGCTAGCCTTACCAGGGCAATGCAGGGCTTTAAGGGACGATTTTTCCAATGGCTTGCTTGGTAAAGAGATATGATTTATGGTCTCTTAGAGAGCTGTAAATGTGAGGTTTCATTTGAAGTAGTGTGTACAATACGTCATGTATAGGAGTCAGTATTTCCACACAGTGACTTGGCAGGATTTGACAAGTCTGCTCATCTCCTTTCAGACATTTTCTCCCCAGCCTGAACATCTTTGAACATTTGTGTTCATTAGGTGTTTCCTCTGTTGCATATTTACCAGCTCTTCTTGCATTTTATAATCTGATCTCGTATCACCTAGCTGACATCTGCACACAAATATTTCCAATCAGATAGAGGGTGCACAACATTAAAACTTTTAAACCTGTCCTGTAAGTGTCATCAAGACAGGAGCACAGGAACCACAGTGCAGAGTCCAACCTCTCACTGGCTGTACTGTGAAGATTCTCCTTTTCGGCGTAGGAGAAAGGAAACTTGTGTCTGCTTTTTAGATTCTGAAAACAAGCCAGAGTGGAGAAAAAGAGTTAACACCAGACTTAATAAAGCTTTTTAAGACAAAACCTGTTAAGCAATTTAGACAGACACTGAATTTCCTGCTGATTTTCTCAAGTCTGTACATACAGGAAATCTGTTAACAGTAGGAAGAAGTTGGGATTTGCTACATAGGAGAAATCTGCCATTATTACAAAAACTGGCTAAGTGGGTTTTTTCAGTATAACTCCCTCACTGGTCACTGTTCTCAGTGGTGCTGTTGCCCTTTTCTTTTTTCTCCTGAGTCTTGTTTCCCTTCTTCTTTTTCTTCTTTTTC
>VYZT01057183.1:25373-45803 GCA_013400735.1 Pomatostomus ruficeps | reverse complement strand
ACTGCAGAGGCAAAACCTAAGTAAATAGACAAAGAGATATGGCTCCCCTGTGGCCATCTATCTGACCCAGGGCTCTGGATGAATTGTCCCGCAGAACCCTGGGCAGTTTTGCAGTCCCCAAAAAGCGTTAAGAAATCACTGAAATTTCTTTAAAACTATTTCTCATACTTTAAAGAGAGGCCCAAATTTAGATGGACCCCACAGTTAAACAGGACCTATTGTTCCATTGCATTTTCAAGAAAACAACCAATAAAGAGAGAAGCTCAGTTTAGGGGATCCATTCATAAGCTCCATAGCTGAAAAAGAGCTTGCTGACAGTGAGAAAAAGCAGAAACGAACTGTAGAAATAACATCTCCAGAAATTCCCTTAAATGTGATAACGGGTGTAGCCTGGTGGTCTGTACAAGTGAGAAAGAGCAGAGAAGCAGGAAATTAGGGACAAAGATAAGACTATAAACCAGCAAACTGCAATGAGTTCCACATAGCGCCTAGAGAGTAAGTAGAATGGCTACTGCTGTTCTGAAACTTTGGGAAATTTTCACCTATAAAGAGACTAAAGAACTGATAGTTTTATTATTCATTATAATTTTTCTAAAATCTGCTAGCGGTTTCTTTGTTATTAATGGTAGTTGCAATACCAGAGCCACATTGGCTTGCTTACACATGCTGTGCCGTGAAAGTCAGCTGAGTCCCTCCAGCCTGTACCAGTAGTGAATTTGTACTGCTAATGAGCAGAGGTCTGTAACTGCCTCATTTCTCCTCATATGTGAAGATCTCATAAGAGGCTGCTCTCTCAACACTGGTGATTTCTGCTTCAAACCAGCCCTGAAAATTCCTTCCCCTACAAGCCCTGTGCTAAATGAATCAACAGTGCACTCTTTATTTTCTTGTTTAAATGTGGATCTCAGAAGCTTAGCAGAAAGATAGAACTCAACAAGAACTACATCTTTTATCATTAGTAACTATATTAGCTCCTCATCCTATTCTCTCCCTATTGCTTGTTTTCATAATATAAGAAATCATATAGAGTCAACTCCAATTGCAAATTCTTTGAGATAGTGTTTTCAATTTTTTTAAAATTAGAATCAGCATGAGTTTCTTTAACAAAGTACACATCCAATCCTCTTAGTCAAAGGTGCTGTCCTTCCTGGGCATGTCACGCAGATTCACTAGACCAAATTTGTCAGCAGTGAGCTCTGATAAGGTAAAATAATATTTTGTAATTTTTTGTACAGATGCAATAGAATTTCAGCTGGTGGCAATTCTCCCCCTGTTCCAGGTTTTCTCCAAGTGAAACAACATTTTTAAAACAAGTAATTTTAAGGGAGCATATGGCATATAAAAGTTGTCTGGGCATCAAAAGCCCAAAGCAATTTTTATTTTGACTGCTAAAGAAAGTTTTAAAATTTCTTCTTGGCTTTGCATACAAAGGAACCATTGTGAGGCTTTTAGCGGCACGTTTTCTGTCTCCCCTTCATCTTAGAAAACTAACATTAATCATTAAAAGTCTTTTAAAAATACCATAAACACAGGATTTGCATGCCAGTGTTTCAGCTCTATTAACATGAAACATTTGGAATTCCTTTTGCCCTCAGACTTTAAGTCATCTGTGGCAGGAGCCACTGAACAGACCCTTTTGCTTTTTTTGCCCTGGCTTCCAGTACCTCAGCTAATCTAGAACCTTTTTAACCCATTCCTTTGGACAGAAAGTTGCAGGCAGGCTCATTAAGGGAAGTGAGATCTGGATTTCTTCTGCTGTTGCAACTGCTTTTTCAAGGGCCCATCTCAGACAGGAAAGTTTTATCTTACCCTAAACTAGTCATTCTCTTCTAAAGCTGATTTACAAGTAATAAATTTTCAGTTGCCATGCTTTATTTGGGTCTCTTCTTAAATTTTCTGATTTCAGACTGTGTTAGGGAGCAGCTGATGGTGCATTCATTTGACTGGAAATTCAGGATGTTGCTTTTTACAAGGATTCTACTCTCAATATCTTACAGCAATGACTGTGTGCCATTCATACATATCATTCCCAACAATAGCAACTCTTGTTTGGCAAAATTGACACGTTATTTTTTTCCACAAACTGCCGCACTGTTTTTTATTTCTTATTACTACTCTTTCTAATGTGGGGAAAAGAAAGAAAAATAAAGTTAAATTATCATTTCCCTCCTGAGGGAATCTTTTCAGCACCACTTATGCCTCTATCTACAGTAAATTGGATCTTCCTGAATAGCTAAACTTTTTTCTAAGATCATCTGGTAGCAGAGAGGATTTGCGCTCTTATAGCTCATGTCTGCACCTTTCCTGTATATGAATACATGACCTCCCACTATGCAGTGTAATGAAGTCAAGCCACTGACATTGTCATAAGATAGATTCTTTGCAATTACCTCTGTTACTGGGCTCCCAGAGCATCAGGAATGTAAGAAGCTTAAAAACACTGAAATGTCTACAAATAGGAATAAGTCTCAAGTCCAGGTCAATTTCTAAAGTGTACTGACAGCTAGGACACCTACTTAACTGAAGCAGCCAACCTAAAACAAGTATTTCTGTCATCAGCAGCCTCCCACAAAATGCATAAAACTCTGGTAGGATATTGAGGTCAGCCTCATCTCTAAATTTATCAACATGTTTATAAATTCTCTATTCTACCACAGAGGAAAGAGCAGTATTTTCATTTCTGTTGAGAAAAATTTCTTTGGAAGGAAACTTCTCGGAGTTCATACAAACTAAAGATTCCAATGCAAGGGCCACTTTGGGAGCTCTGTGCTTACTCATCTTTCTCTCAATTCCTGCTCCAAAAGTATTTCCAGTGAAAAACACAATGGCTGCTCTAGACCAAAGGGAACTTGTACATTAGATTGTTTCCCAGAAGCTTTGTGGTTCTTCATATTTATTTTAGGGCTGAGTTAATTTTCTTCTTTGTAGCTGGTACAGTGCTGTGTTTTGGATTTAGTCTGACAGTAATGTTGGTAACACAGAAATATTTTTATTGCTGCTAAGTAGTGAAAACGTTAGTGTGTCACCAACTTAATCCCTAAGTCAAGGCAGTTTCCCATGCCCTGTCAGAGAGCAGCTGCACAAGAAGGTGGGAAGGGGCACATCCAGGACATCAGACCTGAACTGCCTGAAGGTATATTCCATACCACAGAACATCATGCCCAGTACCTGAACTGCAGGGAGTCAGCAAGGAGCTGCAGGTCACTGCTCAGGGTTGGGCTGAGCATCAATAAGCAGGTGGTGTGCAATTCCACTTGTTTTTCCTGGGGTTTATTTCAGCTTTTCAAGGTGTTTTCTAGAAGAAAGAAATTGTTTTTAAAAGTATATACTGCGTGGATGAAACATAGCACTTTCCTACCCACAGTACATATGCAGGCTTTTGCTCTGTATTATCTCAGAGCCCAGATGTTTTCTTCAAATCCCTTTTCTTTAGAAACCATGATAGAAAATTATTTCCCTCCTGAAATTTATTCTCAGTGAAAAAGAAATACTGCCATTTACCACCTCTGGCTGGCTGGTTTTGGCCTTCTTGGCTGTAATATAGGCAAATTATTCTGAGATAAACGAAGAGGATTTTTATTGGGTTTTAATCCTTCTCCATGACGCTGAGACAAAGTGGGTTTAACAATCTAGGCCTGTATAGAACCTGATCATGATTTATGATGTGGTTTCTTTAACAGCCATACAATTCCTCTCTGCCATCATTTCTCCCCTATCACAGCATTTTTACTCGGTCTGCTAGTAACACACTGCCATTTTTTGTTCTAGTCTTTCAAATAGCTATCATCCTAGTAATATTGAAGTCTATAGTCACATAGGGTAGAGAGTAAGGAAAGATCTTTTCTTCCCAGAATAATTTTTATTCTTCAGAGGAGGTGGGTTTTTTCCACTGAGAAAATTCTACAATGATAAAGCACCCACCATTTACAATCTCTGATAAAAAATAAGAAAACTTTTCTGGAAAGAAGAATGAAAAAGCATTAGCAGAAAGATTCCTATCAGTTTTTCAGGGAAAGATTAGAATCAAGAATGGAAACACTGAAAACATAATTCTGCTTTTCTGAAGCTTGCAAGTGAAGAAACATACCTTATCCAGAAAGTATTTTTAAGGCTGCACAATGACAAAACAACCAAAATTTCTTATGTACTTTTCACACACAACTGCAAAGTTTTTTACGTTCCCTATTAAGCTAACATCAATGATCACACTGACAAGATACACATTTTTCTGTATCTTGGAAAGTTCAAGTAAAAGACACTAGAGTCAAAGAATAATTTTTTTTGGAGGAATCTTTAGAAATCACCTTATTCTCTCTCCATCTTACAGCATACTACTTACAAAATTAGATCAGGTCACACAGGCAACAGTCAGATACTGAAAATTTGCAAGGATGATTATACCACAGATTTTCTGGGAAGTCTTGTGGCAGCACAGAGTCATTCTCATTCTTTATATCTAGTCAGAAATCCTCTTGTTGGCTTCTGTCCTTTCACTGTGTACCTCAGAATAAGAGTCTGGCTCCATCTTTGCTGTGACTGCTGTTTAGGGAGCAGAAGCCGGCTACTAGTTGAGTCCCCACTGTTCAGCCTTTCCTTGTCCAGGCTGGACAAATGCAGTTCCCTCATTTGTCAGGTGTTCCAGCTCCCTGAATGTGTCTCAGCGGTCCTACAATGAACTCTCCATTTTATCAATGTCTCAGCTTCATTCAGAGATAGTCCCAAAGCACAGTCCTGTTATCAGGATGGCTTGAACAACATTCAGAGGAAAAATCAGGCAGAATATATGAGCATCTACAGAGATGTGCATCAAATGGATGATCTTTTCTTACCAGGAAAGGTCACGTCTTCTTTGAAACATACTGTGAACTTTATATCTCATGTGTACAGTAATTAGTTGGAATATAATATCACATTAATTACTTCCCAGAGGATTCCATATTCTGATTTACTGCTGTCAAATACAATGAGCTTTATCCTTTCTAGTAACCAACGGTCACTCATTTTTTCCATTTAAACCTACTATTGCTCTATTTTGCCTTTGCAATATTTCTGCTTTCACATACACTCTAATAAAAAAGAAGTTAGGACTTTTTGTTTCATCCTCTGCATTCCATAAATAGAAAGAAAATACATATTCCTTAATAGAAACTTTGGGTTGGGGTAAATGATATACAAATTTGTCATTATTTGTAATTTATCATGCAGTTAAATTATAGCTTGTAATAATTAAGTCATCTTTCAAATATATCTCCAATTATTGTCCTAATGATTTTTTATATTAATCCTCTTCCAGTAGTAAGAAGGAAGCAATTGCTGTTCTAGTCTGGCATGTTTCATTCCAAATTTTACTCTCTAAAAATGTGTTACAGTTTGTCTGCTGGCAGTCATAGAAACTCTCTATAAAAGCAGCATTTAGTGCAGTTTCTGCCAGAGCCAAGGAATACATATGAAGCTTGACATTCTGGAGTATCTGTTTTCAAGCATTGATCTACAGTAGTTATTAGAACTTTTGCCCTTACTATTTTACACTGTCTTAAAAGTGCAGCTTATGGCAATTTTTATGTGTTCACTACAAAGGAAAAAAATGACACTGTATAAAAATGAATGTTGAAATGGACAAAAAGTCTTCACACAGTTACAGTAGGTCTCTAGGAGCTCTACTTTTTTGCTTGCTGGCAAACAGCATTAAGAGAAATAAAACCAGTCTCAGAACTCCTGAAGGCCCTTCTCACCTTAATTATGCACCAACTGCAAATGCAGAAAACCTGGTATTTTAAAAACAAGTAATTCCATTAACTGCTGAGGGATGTGCATCATTTTTTCTTATATCATTTTTCCATTTAAACAGTAACAGCTAGACAATAAAAAATCCTATTTTTGCACTCTGATTTTCTGCTGCTAAGAAGGACCAACCTTCTAATCATAACACTTTTTGAATCACAATTAAGACAAAAATTAAACTCAAGCTCTTACTAAAGACAAAACCAACTTGTCTCAACATTTCTCTTTTACAGGAGTCAGGATCAAGTCTTTGTGGCACCCATGCCCTTCCCAGACACTCCTAACAAGTGGAAATTGTGAAAAATACAACTGTGGAAGAAAACTAACAAAGAAAAATAGCTTTCTTGTTAACTAGAAGATAAAATTATATGTAGAAAAACTAAATATTCAATAACAAAAGTAAGTTGAAAAGCCTGCATACACATAAATTCCTGGATTAGATTTTTTCTAGATTTCTGAACAAAGATAAATGGCGTAACACTATAAACTATAACCTAAACAGGAGGAGGAAACAAAGCAACCAAAACTTGCTTTTAGCAAGACTAAGCAAAATGATCAGTTGTGTGATCAGAAGAAAAGTGCATGTATGTATGTATTTGGAGGTCTTGCAATTTAACAGTAGGGAAAAATGCATCTGAAAAACAAAGTTAGCCTTTTTTATACTTTAGGGGCATTGTGTTACTTTTTTGTTTGTGAGAACCTTCTTAAAGTCACCTGATCTCCCACGAAGGCTTCTGTAGCCATTAGTGAAACTGCCCCCAAGACTCCGTAGATAACATACTCACTTTCCTTACACCTCCTTCAGTCATGTATGACAGTCTGTGCCATCACTGATTCCATTTAAATCCTCAGCAGAAACACAGCAACACATCTCTAGAGGTCAGTTACCTTCACATTTGACAAGGTCAAGCATCAAACCTTTCTCACAGCCACTGCACAGTACTAATGTCAGAACATTTGCTTACAGCTGTTTATNGAATATTTTTAAACTTTTTCAAAATAATATTTTTTTTAATTACAAAATCTGGCCAAGAAATTTACACACAATAGGTTCTCTACTCATGAATAATAGCTATATCAAATTAAACTACAGGATGTATTTTCATTTTAGCTTCAAATCTCCTTTTAATTAGGACAAGATTGCCATTTCTATAAATTTCAGTTATAATCAAGCTTTTCCAGTTCTTTGATCCAAATGCTTAATATACTTGTACAGAGAACAGAAAGGTTTATTGTTATATGTTTAATGTAGATTTCTAGCTGTATGAGATGAACTATTTTATCATTGAAGCTTCTGGATGAAGGAAAAAGAACTTGCACTTAGTCAAGAACAAGTCTATCCACAATCCCTTCAATACAATCAATGGGAGTTTTTTCTTGATACCTGTAAGGTTTCCTCCAATATGTTCCTTAGATAAGGTTAAAATCAGTCACACAACCAGAGATAGCAGTTCTCAGTTGTTCTCTTTGAAAAATGTCTAGAAAAAAACCATGCAGTTACTTACTTTCTGCTCCCTATGACCAAAACATTTCTAGAAATGGTCTTTAAAAAGCCACTTGGTTTTCACGGCACACAGGTAACCTCAGGGAGCAGGTATGTCACCTACCAGTTACAATCTGCTCAAAAATATTTGTGGTGCTCTGTTCAATGGATAACAAAGGTTTTTAGATAACAACCCAAGAGAGGAAAATCCAGTATTGTTTTTCTCCAAATCACTGTTACTACAAGAATAAAGAAAGGACTCTCACCAATTTTCCAGAGTATTTTTAATTTTCACGTCACCCGTAGTAATGTTTCTCCTAATGTTTTTCAGGAAACTCCTAGGATGATCCATGGCTAATATTAGATGATGCTGCTAGCTAGTTGTTGTGGTTTTAGTAGTGGGGAGGGGGCCATAAAAATGGCTCCTGTGAGAAGCTTCTGGAATTCTTCACCATTTCCAGCAGAGCCAATCTCTGATGGCTCTGAAGATGATGGACATGCCACTGGCCACGTCTGGGCCAATTAGAAAGGTTGTTTATGCCTCTGTGATGACATATTTAAGGAAAAATCAAAACGAAGTGTGCACGCAGCTGCCTTTAGTTAGAGAAGGAGGAGGACATGAGAACATGTGAGGGAAAACAACATGGAGGCACAGAGGTCAGTGCAGAAGGAGGGAGAGGAGGTGCCCCAGGCTCTGGAGCTGCGATTCCTCTGCAGGCCGTGGTGAGCCCATGGTGAGGCCGGGTGTCCCCCCTGCAGTCCATGGGGTCCATGAGGGATGCAGAGCCACCTGCAGTCCGTGGGTGAGGTGCCAACATTGGAGCGGGTGGATGCCAGAAGCCGCAGCAGCCATGGATGCCAGAAGAAGCTGTAGCAGTCACAGCCCAGTGAGAGACAGAGACTGAGACAGAAGTCCCGCAGTTTGTGAAGGAGGTGACCATGCTGGAGCGGGTGAATGTCGGAGGAAACTGCAGTCTAGGTGGGAGACCTGGTTGGAGAGAGAGGGGCCCCTGCTTCCATGCTGGAGCAGTTTGTCCTTGGAGGACTGCATCCCGTGGATGAGTAATCCCATGCCATAGAAGTTCACAGAGAACTGTCTCTCGTGGGAGGGACCCCATGGCAAAAGCAGAGGAAAAAACTCCTCTCCCTCAGCAGTGGAAGAAGATCCTGGAAATGGACTGACCTGAACCCCCACACCCTGCCCCCCCTACACCGTTGGTGGGAGGGAGGGAGGGGTGGGGAGGGAAAAGAATGGTGTCTTTTAAAGGTTTAGTTTTACTTCTCATATCCTCCTTCTAACTCTAGTAGTAATAAATTTCACTTTGCAACTTAAGTTGAGCCTGGTTTGTCCTTGGAGCATTTTCTCCCAGTTCCTTATCTCAACTCATGGACCTTTGTGTTAATTCCCTTTTTTCTTTTTCCTCTCCTTCCCTCCTCTGCCCAGCTGTGGCAGGGGAGGGAATGAGTGAGTGGCTGCTGGGGGTGCCTGGCACTTAGCCAGAGTGAGACCACGACACTAGCTTCTTCAGTCTTCAGGCCCTGCTTCTGATCAATCTCCTAAGAACACACAATGGCTGTTGTCTAACCATTTTGACACCCACTCTGGCACATGCCAAATTGCTCTTCATGTGATTCTGCACCACCACTACTCTATGATCTTCTTTCTGGAGCCAGTAGCCACTAGTCTGAACACAGCCCACACAAAAATCTAATAGCTAGAAAACATTAGGGATCTAAAACCTAGAAATCACTCATGTTAGAGAAGCAAAGTGTTCTTCATGAGTATTGATCAGCCAACTGCCATGGGGATCAGAAACTGCATATACCCTCATGTGCCCCTTGGCTCTTCATGTGGACATAAGAAAAGACAAAACATACATTGCAACCAAGTTGAATGAAAAAGAATATATTGAGGCTTATTTTTTTCCATGTTAGCTGCAGATTAAAATAAGAAAAAACTCTCACCAAAGTAAGAAAATGCAAACAATTATTTTTAAGCTGTTATTTAAAAATTATCCTACAAGTTAGTAGTATCCTAAACTGTTTAAAAATTAATTTGTACTTCAAACACAGAAGCACAATATATGAATGTTTGATCTTATCATGAAGCCAAATTAAGTTACATTAAAGTTTCAAAACATCATTTTTAAGAAATGTAAAACAGAATCCCCCACCCTCAGAGGAGGAATAGCTAATATGAATTGAATCTTCTGCTGAACTCCCCCAGTTCTGCATGACCTCAGTCTCAGAATATTCAGCTTCATGTGCTCCTTCCTGAGAACCAATAAAAATTATGACCTCTAAAATGCCATCCAGAATTTTCCATTAATATTTTCCCCCCAAACACTCCCCAGTTATGTCTTACAAATAAGTGTTCTAAATAAGAGTTCAAGAAGGAGTCCTATAAGGAGAGTATCTAGGGTTTTTTTCCCACAGCAATATCATTGCAAAGGAGGTTTTTCAATAAAAATAGGATATCACAACACCTGATTCTGGTTCACTTTGTTTCATGGTTACAAAGAACTCATACATTTTATTTTGTAAAGATTAATTATTTTACAAAATCTTGTTATGGGTAAGTTCAAAAATTCCATAATTGTGAAAAGCACACATTTTCAGAGTTCCTCTTTACTGTTGTGAAGTAATTTTCAATGTATTTCAATTGAGTTTCACTATAATGTGTAATTTCTTGGGCTTTTAAATAAAGTTGGTTGTTCAAAAAGCCCATGTTTTGTAATTTTCCAGCATGGTCACACAGCTCAGGAAATGACATCACTCTCCTAGTGCCAAAAATCAGATTGGAAGTCCTAAATCTCAGCACACTTTCTCAGCCAGTGATGCAGGCAGCCTGCTGAAGTGAATGAAACCTTTGTCCTATTCAGTGAAACTTGGATTTTCATGCCTTTTTTTAAGAACTCTACAAAATCTACCTGTTGAATATGTGCACGAAGTAAGTTTCAAAAGGTAAAAATCTCAAAAGTGGCAAAAGAGGTTTCGGAATGGGATTCAGGCTTTTCAGGTTTAACTTCTGACAGTGTTCCTGAGTTTTGAATAGCAACAAATTTTTACTTTAAAAAACCCCCACTATTCAAAATATGATCCCTGACTTTGTAATAATTGCCAATAAACATATAGATTCAGAAAAGAAAATAGGCACTGCAGTAACACCAAAAGGAACACTGAGAAGCCACTTCTTTCCCCAAGTGTCACATCAACCATTTAGGAAACACGTTAGCCAAAGATCAACACACCCTAGCACAGTAATCTAAATGTAGCTATCTATATATGACTACAGTTAATGGAGATCAAAATTACAGTCCAATCCAGGTGACTGACCAGTATATGTTTACTTTAGGGTAAGCTGATTCACTTTCCAATCTCTGTTTACTGTTTTGCAACTCTTGTATCATGACATGGGGAGAGGCCTTAAACTGCGGTTCCACCAAAGCAATACCTGATGCCATCTGTTTCTTCTGTTTCTTTCCTTTCTTCCACAAGTCTTTTTCTTGTTTAGCTTTTTGTCTTTTTTTTTTTTCCCCAAATGGCATGAAGCCAGGTTATAAATAATGCTCATGACACTGAATTTTCACACTGTTAAGCCAGGTCAATGAATTTAGATTGAAAAGCATAAAAAGCCCAGTGATAACCCCTCAAGTGCATGGAAACAACCTGTTAATTTTCTTCAAGTAGTACATGCATACATCCATCAATCCTTGTCTCTCCCCTGCTGGGGGATAAAAAACTTAATTCACAACACCCAGAGCACATTTAATAGATCACTGATGAAAGTCATCACTATTTTTTAATCAACAGTGAGTGCTGTGAGGTCTCCTCATGTTCATAAGTGCTCAGCATGTTTCAGCAATATGTCAGTCTTTCCAGAGCTAAACTTGTGGCATTACAGGAACATGAAGTACCATGCATCACTTCCAGCTCCACAGCAGTTGAAGAGCTCGTGAAGAACCACTTCAGACCTTAGATACTGCCGTTTCTTGAAACATACAGTGAACATGAGGTCATGTAATATTCTGGAACAATATGATTGAGGCTACTCCTTTAGCAAATATAAATCAAGTTCTGGCACTGTTTTTCTCTCCCCTCAGCTCTAAAGTCCTGCACAAAAGTTTACTAGTTAAGCAGTATTACTTATTTCTCTACATCAGGCACCCTTTTCTTCTGTCTTGGCATCAGAGGTAAAACCCCTGTTCGTGACAACCCAGCTACACATCAGCCACGCTTCTGCAAAGCTGTTGCAACTTACGCCTCCAAAGGACGAGTAGAGTGGAAAATTACCCAAGGTCTTTTCACTGAGGCCAGGGAAAGAAGCAGTTTCCCAAATGACTAGCTGCTTTTTTCCTCCTCTAAAGTCAACTTCCCAGGCTTTACCTGTGCAAATGGTAAGTACTTTGTTTTGTTTACACTGAGCTATAAGCCCAACATAGGGATAAACAATACAGATTGGCCCTGGATAATCATGGATCTGCCATTTCCAGTGCTGCTCAGACATGGGAGTTACAGCAGTTGTGTCACAATTCTCCTTCCCTCTGTCATAAAAATGCACAACTGGCCCATCTCAACAGAGGAGAGAAGTTAGGACACAAAGTATAGAATTGCAAGGGTAACTATTAATTCATGCACATGAGATGTACCAGTCAAAATGGGGCACCATGAATGTGTCTTTACACAGGTTCTTTTAGCCTTCATATATTCAGGTACAACACAATTTGCCTAATCACTGGCACCCACACCATTGGCTAGCAACCATAGTACAACTTTGCAAAGCAGCTATATTTTTGCAGGTTTCTTGCTGCTTGTCTACTGACCCAAATGTCCCTGGAGCCAGTCTTGCCAGTTATCTATGATACGAGATGACACTGAGAGGATTTCAAAGACATGTCAGAGAGGCTGGGATGCTGGTGGGTATCTTGGTTGTCCAGGCATATCCTTTATCCCTCATAGACAGCTCTAAGCTTCCAAGAAGCAAAGGCGTTTACTTCTAGGACCAGGTAGTGCTTTAGTTTCTTTTGCTAAAGCATGAACAATACTAAAGCGTCCAGTAAAATACCACTACCCCATTACATTACAGTAAATAACATGAACTAGTATATATATTAACTAAATTTCACACTAGAAAGACTGAAATTCAGTTGTTAGGGAAGGGAATTTTTGTAACAATTCCCTGGTGTGCCGCTGCTGCAGACAGGCAGTGGAAAGGCACTTGGGCTCACCGCTGTCCCTCTTGCAGAGGGATTTTCTGGTTTGTCCTCTTCCCTTGTGCCAGCACGGGAGAAGGGCGGGCCCCGTGTGTCACCCCTTTGTCCGGGTAGGCTGTCCTGCAGAAGCAGCCCACACTTTTACACGAGCCCATCAAACCCCATCGAGGATCTCTTTTCACCTCACGGACTACGAGCCACATGCATTGACCACAAATCGAGGGGCTCTGTAGAGCCTCTGAATTTAAAATCGGCCGCGGGTGTCCGACACGCCCGGCGCCGGGGCGGTGGCAGAACAGGCACTGCCCTTGCCCTCGCGCCGCCTCAGGCGGGGCCGCTTCTGTTCCGGCGCGGCCGCCGTTCTACCGCAGCCGCTTTACTCACCACGCCTTTTGCATCTGAGCCAGTCGCCAGAAGATGGCAGCAGAAGATAAAATAGCCCTGAATTTTGGTCCCAGCTGTTGCCCGCAAAGGTGTGTCCCCCCGAAAGCCTTTTACAGCAAAGCTTCGATTCACTGCAGCAAGCCGTGGGCTACTTACTGGTCGTGCTCAACTCACGTAGTTTTTAAACCATCGGGTTTATAGCAGCAGGTAGAAAACAATTAGTTCTTTAAAGGATGTTCAAGTTTGGTAACAACAAAAGCTGGAGTCACGCCAAGGGAGCAGCAGCCAGGAATGCAGGCTGGCCAGCACCAGGGCTTGGGGCTTTAAGAACAGCAAATGGCTTGGGTTGGAAGGGACCTTTTAAATGTCATCCAGTTCCAACCCCTCCACCATGGGCAGGAACACCTTCCATTAGACCAGCCTGCTCAAAGCCACATCCACCGTGGCCTTGAACATCTGCTGGCATGGGACCTGGCAGCAGTCAGCCCTCCACGAAAGGGCAAACAAGAAAAGCAATAAATCTCTCTCAACAGGTAAACGATTGGATCTGCTGTAAAGTCTTCACGGTTACATCTGCAGCACCCAACCAGGCGCTGACACGCAATATTTTGTGGGTAAAGCAGGAGGAGCATGTGGCTCCATAGGAAAGCAACCATACCACATTCCCACCTCCTGATGCACAGCCTGTGGGTTAGGTCTGGGTGGATTTGCAGTGCACACAGCATACTTTCACAGCAGTTCAGTAATCATAGAATCATAGAATCACAGAATCATACAATGGCCTGAGTTGGAAGAAACCTCAGAGATCATTCCGTTTCAACCCCACTGTCATGGGCAGGGACAACTTTTACTAGACCAGGTTGCTCAGCGCCCCATCCAACCTGGCCTTGAACACTTCCAGGGATGGGGCATCCACAACTTCTGTGGGTAACCTGTTCCAGTGCCTCACCACCCTCACAGTAAAGACTTTTTTCCTAATATCTAATCTAACCCTGCTGTCTTTGAGTTTGAAGGCATTCTTCCTTATCCTGTCATTACAAGCTCTTGTAAAAAGTCCCTTTCCATCACTCTTGTAGGCTCCCTTCAGGTACTGCAAAGCTGCAATAAGGTGATCCCAAAGCCTTTTCTTCTCCAGGCTGAAATAAAACTTTTTGCCAGGGTGTTAGTGAGGTCCTTGGAAGTCCTAAACACTTCTCCTAGCTCTGCAGTGTCTGCAGAACTCTCTATTTGACATGGCAGATTTTCCTGTGAGTACTAAAGCTAAGCCTAGGAAATTCTTTGTTCTTACCAGTACTTATGGGACTACCTGACATGCAAGCTCTTTTTCCCACATAAATTATACTAAAAAAGCATGAGTCCCAGTGTAGTGCAATGATTTAGAAGTAATTCTTACTAAGTAATTACATTTTTAATGTATTTTAAGACTTGCTGAAATATGAAAAAAACCAAGTTTTTTCCATTTTAGCACCAAAATATATTAAAATAGTTAAAGTTTTAGGAAGCTATAGCTTCTTCAGATATTGTAATTGCTTCCTGGAACACTTCATTTCAGATACTGTCAGAAATCCTGGAATTTCTGAAAAAACACTGGGAATGCTGATCTGTCAGGAGAACAGTCTGGAAAAACTTGAAGAGAAACTGGTATTCTCACTGGTGATTGGTACTGTGCTGAAATGTGGATATTCTATTAAATTATTAATTTCTTCCATGTTCTAAATGGAGTTTTATTAATAACACTTGACCATATAAAATAGTTGAATAGTAGGAAAATAAGTAGATTTTATACCTTCATATGCAATAGGGTAAAAGGATTCATATCCTGAACCTTCATGTAAACTCGGACAATTGTGACCAATTATAAAGAAATATGTACTATAATAGTTCTACAGATATCAGATACAAATAACTGATTTTTGCTAGAAATTAATCTTTGTTGGTACCTCAAATATCAAGTGCCAATTTGAAGCCTCTGGGTCACTTAACTAATTAGCTGTATTAGTTGCAATCTTACTTAAATTACCTTCCTTGATATATTATGCCTGCAGAATAAATTATTAATCTCACAAAACTTCTTAACTAAAGAGCCTTGCCTCTTCCTAGATAAAGTAATTTCATCAAAGCAACAAACAAATACCATAGTATTTGTCTTAATTAATTAAATGACAAGGAATAGGCTCAAACATGCCTCCAAAAAGATATGTGGTGGTCACAATTAGTCAAACTATAAGCTGTACAATTCCAGTATTCAGAAAACAAAGACACACATCTCCAGGACGTCTGTGTTACTGTAATAGCACAAGAGGTCTGTGCTTTAACACATTTATATGAGTTATTTTACTGTCTTTTCAGAAAGATGACAAATGTTTGTTTTTTGGAAGCAAGAAAAACCCTTTTGTGTGTTGGACTTGACTGTAACTGAAGCATGCTAGCAAGCCCACTATTATTCATGTATTAAGTGAATGTCCGGATCATATACATGGAAGGTTTTAGTGTCTGATTTCTTCTGTCACCTCATAACAAAACTCAAGAAAATTTACTTTAATTTAGAAAAAAATGCTCGGTGTACAGATATTTGCTGGGACACTGATTGCAGTGGTTAACATAGATTTGTCTATGTTAACAGCATCAGCTATGTTAACAGCATCAGATGATATCACAGCATCAGAGAGGGCTTAAAATTGCAGTTTTTAAAAATTGTTTCTTCTCATGTGGGAACACTTAATTTTCATCCTCAGTGCCTGTTTTTCCATAGGCTTTGGTACTTTTGGTACTTTCATTTAGAAATACATATAAGAGAATAGAAACTTTAGCTGTTACATAGGAACTTGATTCTAAAATATTCAGTTTCCTCATTTAATAATTTTTCATACTGCTATGCTTCACCAGTGATTTTCAAAAGAAAATAGATGCAAAAAATCAGGGGGAAAAAAACCCAACAAAAACAACCATGCTTTTTAAAGTATGTTTTCCTTGCATCTCTAGTTCACCTACTTTTTAACCACCAAGCCTCACCATTTGTTCTGTAATGGCACCTGTTGTGCTCTGCTTTGAAGGAGAGAACATTTGCCTCTTTCTAAAACACAAGCTGGTCCTAACATAAGTAACACACCTAAATATCCCTGAGGCGAAAGTTTTTATAACATGCAGTCAGACTAGCTGGATATAATAAACCAAGTTCTACCTGAAATTTGAGTTGACTTCCACTTGCTAACAGCCAATTAACATAATAAGGTAATCCTTCCTCAGCAGTACCTACAATGGGTCTCTGAAGTCAGGAACTTTACATATTTTACCTGAATCACCCGCCTGCTGCCAGCAAGCCAACCAAGCAGCACTCTGGGAAACTGCAGTGCCAAGGCGCAGTGCAGCCAAAGAGCAGATGGTAGGGGACAGAGCTGGCACAACAGACTGTGACAAATGACAGGTAAGCTAATCATTAAGTCAACTTTGTATTCTTCGTGCAAGCTCACACTGAGGTAGAGGTAAATGTGTTTGGTTACCATGCACTATGACAGGGATGCACTGAGGCTTTCTGTACTGACAGTACCATCTGCCATAGAACTACCACTAGATTCAGTGGGTTCAGGTGCATGTCCTGGTCAAATAAAACCTTCACCGTCGTCATCTCACAGACAGAGGAGCCTCTTATTTTCATACTTGATCCCTTTAATGTTGACTATAATGAAAGTGTTATCCCACCAGGTAGGTTTTGTACAGCAGGTCAAGGGCCACAGCAGAACTGTTGGACATACTGCGATGATGATGAAAGATAGTCAGGTCCCAGCAAACACCCCCCCCCCCCTTGCCACTGTCTCTGATGGGAAATATAATTTGTCTTAAAGTGAGAACACTGCTGTGGGAATTGCAGGAGGAACTCTTTGGATGCTCACATAATCAATGCATTCCAGAGGTGTTTGGAGCTGTGGTGATTGCTGTTGACTTTGGTGTTGACATCAGCCTGCAAAAGTCTATAAAATGCTGCAAAGACTGGGCCAGCTGAGCAAACTGGTATCCCAAGGTTGCAGCTTCCTGGTGAATCCCCAGCCCCACAGGGACACCTGCAGGGTATGTCCAGCCTGAAGACAGGGAACACTCACTTTTGAGTGGGTGAGTAAAGGTGCTAAGTTCTGGTAAAACACAGAGACAAAATCCTAAAGTAGCTACATAGGTGCTTTATAATTCGTATTTCTGCAAGGCCAAAGACTGTAAACCTGTTCATTTGTAGCCAAACCTTTTACAAAATATTATAACCTTTTATACCTGCTTATATTATGTACTACATTGACAACATTTAGATGCTGTATTAGCAACAAATCTAATCATAATAATCCACTTATCAGTGTCATATTTCTCATGCCTGGCCAAGAGTCTTCTCTCTATCACTCTGCTACACATACATAGCAGAAGGTACATATCCATTAACAGAACTACTCCTTTACCAAATTATGTTGACCAAATACAGACATTTAAAATTTAAAAAAAAGAAAAATAAATTTAAGTTTAAAATTAAAAACAAGAAAGTGGCATGGTAATTGTATTGGTGCTAGGAAAACATATGACTGCTGGCAGATAATATTTTTTCTTGCAAGCTGGATTGGAGAATCTTATGTGATCCATATAGGAGCCTTTCATTCTAATATGTATTTTTGTTGAATAAAAAAATAGGGTTGGATAGTCTTGTTATTGAGAGGTATTGCTGAAGTTATGACACTTGAGAATATACAATATCTGTGGTCCTTACCTGTTGGAAGAGGCTGTGTCATCAGCTTATGCCTGTGATATTTTTTAAATTTTTGCATATTATTTATATATGTGATTTACCAGCAGCATGTTGTGATCTGACAGGCCTCTGATTCTGGCTTCAGTGGACTGTGACAGAGTTTGAATTTCCTAACTAGAACTTTGTGATTATCACACATGGTCTTTAGGCTTCATCTTTTGGCTTCACAACCCACTAAAGCACCACAATGAAAGTCACCAGGCATATATTCTCTGAAGAGCAAATAAAGGAAACAGAAGAGGTAGGAAGAATGTGGAGCTTCATTGTTAGAGAAAATGCTGTAGATGATGAAGCCTTTGTCCTTGTCCACAGACAAACACAACTAAAAATTAGGTCTGATATTTGAAGCTGGTTCAGTGCCATTTTGTATGAACATTTTCAATAATAAATTTAATTCTAAAGAAAAATAAGACTAGGCCAAAACACCAGTTGTTCCTGTTTTGGAGAATGTCTGAGCTGTATTTCTTACCTTTTTAATCTGGTTCACTTTGCATATGCTGTCAAAAGCAGTGTTTACATGTTTGACTTATGTGAATTCAACGAGTGTTAGAGAGTTATTCAGCACTTTCTTACATTCTCAGGCAAGTGAACATTATTAGTCAATTCCGAGAATTAAGCAAACAAGCCAAATGCCTTTCTGTAACTGAAAGTTTGATTGGCTAACCAAGTTGTGAATTCCAGTCAGTTTGCCCTGCATGAATGGCAAAATAGGAATTAAAATAGCTGATGTAGGAAATCATACTGTATGGGCTTGGGTTTTTTCCCTAGAAGAGGGGAAAAAACCTGTTCTTCCAATGCTGAAAGGATATGGAAATATTATTCCCTGGGATATTCTATCTAGTAGTAATTTCCACAGTATTCTATTGTAGTTTGTCAGTATGGTTTTCATGACTTTTATAGTCATGAAATAGGTGTTAAGCTAAAATCCACTAGAATTACATGGATATAAGTCTGTAAGTAAAAGGAAAATTAGGCACATCAATTCTTAGCATTAACTCAAGAACCCATTCAATTATAGGATTTGAGAAGTTTGTAATTATCTTCTAAATGGGATATTTACCGATAAATTATTATCAAAGTGTCATGTGTGTGTGAAATTTTACTGACATCTGATAGCTAGTTCTACAACAGTGGCCTCTAACAGTCGAGGAATGTCACTGACACAGAAAAGGTGATTTATTTTTCCCTCAGGGGTCTCTGGGTCTTTGTAGTTGCTGGGAAAAGCTTCTATTTGTACAGGCTTTGAGTAGGTACTTTATTTTACTGACTTAGGAACATATTTTTAAGAAATGAACTCAAGTTTATATTCCTATAAAAATCTTTCCTCTTTAATTAATTCTTCTCGTTTTCATTTGGTGCTTTCCTCTATAACATGATTATCCTGTAGTGAAATGGCAAAGTCTGAGAACTTTAACTGAAACATATGGCTTGCTTCAAATATGAAACAACACATAATGCAGACTTTTTTCATTCCCTGTGATGGATGATGTTTTCTTTTGACATAAGCTGTATACATTCCTTTTTGACTAAAGGTTGAGAACATTGTTTTGTAAACACGGGAATGCACATTACCTGTACCTATTGACAAATTATTTCAGACTTTTCCATGAAATGTAATGTGGAGGAGGAATGGAAAATTCTTTAAAGTGTCAGATTGAAGGTTTAATTTACTTTGGTAGCAATATGGGTGTGGCATTTTGTTGCTAGGACACCTAATTTACTTCTTTTTAACTTGTTCCTGGTCAGTAATACTGTGCAAATAATGTTTCCTTTTGTATTTTTTTTGTTTGTTTGTTTGGGCGTATCCAGTCTTTGCCGGAAAATTTAAGCAAGGAAAGCACGTATACTAAAGGAACCATGTTTAAAAGATCAGCAAGGCTGAGATCTAAGTTAATTCAGAAAGGTTTTGAATTTTGCCTTTAGTAAAGCAGCATGATTCCCAAAGCAGAATAAGGAATCCGTTCACACTGCAGCAGGTACACGTTCCTGGGAAGCCTTTCTCCTTCCTTTGTGTGTAAGCCTGTGCCATCCATCGCACCATCACAAACGGAACCCACCTCAGGGGGAACGGAGAGAAAAAGCACAATAGGACCACGTGATACACATCACTATTAGCCTTTCAAGGCACACATTAAGTACACTATTAAATTAGCTCAGAATATTGCTTTGTATTTGCTGGGGTATATAAATTGTATGAGCATTTAATTGCCACGTGCCATATTCCCCATTGTGCTTTTAACACACTTCTTCCAGCCCGTCTGGCACGCCGAGTGCATGGTAAGTAATTTTATCAGGGGGTCTACACATCCTTTGTTGTCATCCTTACAGTCTGCGGCACACGCTCGGGAAGCTCCTTGTATTGCCAAGCTTTAGATCGAGCTGTAGGATCCCTGCAATTGAGTGAGCCGCGCGCAGGAGCAGCACAACACCTGGAAGATCAGAACTGCCAGAATAAGCCTTCTAGCCAGAGACACGGGACTGGCGGGCAGCAGCACTCGGGTGCTGCCCGTTCAGCGTCCCGTGCCGCAGCACAGCGAGCGCCAGGCGCCTCAGCGGTGCCGTTCTTTTGTGGGCAGCGGAGCCCCCCGCCTCTGCCACCGGGGCGAGGGGGTGTAGAGGGGGGTGTGTAGGGGGGGTGTGGAAGGGGGTGTGCCCGCCGGCCCTGTCCGCGCCCACTGCCCCCGGCGCCGCTGCTGCCCTGCAGGGGCCAAAACCCGCTCCTCCGGGGCGGCTCCGGCGGGACTCGGCGGCAGCCGGGCGGGCAGAGGTCGCCGGCGGGAGCGGCCGGG
>VYZT01057183.1:6336-25178 GCA_013400735.1 Pomatostomus ruficeps | reverse complement strand
GGGGCCCCGCCGCGAACAAAGCCGCGGGCGGAGGAGGCGCTTTGTGCCGCCCGCCCCGCGCTCCCCCGCCCGTCGCGGGGCCGGGCTGCACTCCCGGCCGGGCGGTGGGTGCCGGTGCCCGGCGACACCGGCCCCTGACAGCTGGCAAGCCACAGCTGCCCGTCGCGGGGCCGGACGGTGACAGCCCGGACAGCAGCCGCTGCAGCGCCGGGCGGAGGAAGAGCCGAGGAGGAAGAGGAGAAGGAGCGTTAACCTCTTTACCCTTCGCAGCCGAGGCGAGAACCGCGTTTACCTTATAAGCCTGGGAAACCCTGTGAACCTTTAAGGAAGTTTATAAAACCGACAGCTGTTCCTCAGTGTGGAGCTAATGCCGTGAGAGAGCCTTAGGAGGCAGAGGATTAGCGATGCCTCCAGTGGTGCGGCGCGGTGCCCGTACCGGCGGGCCGGGAGTGCCGTGGGTCACCCGCGGGACCCCGCCGTGTGCGCCGGCACCCCCGATTCCCGCAGAGCAGCGTTCAGCCGTCACCGCCTCGAGGCTGTCAGGCGGCTCAGACGCTGCTCTGCAGGCTTACCCAAGGGTTACTCGGGGAGCTTATCATTTTACTCTAAGCATGGCTCTGTACACACCGGCTGCACAGCATTTCGCCTTCTGGGCAGCAGACCAGACTACACTTTAGGAGGACCTCTTTTTTACTTCAAAGAAAGCTTTGGTGTGGTCAATGAGATAAGCTAATTAATGGCATTCTAGATAAAATTAATGTTTTGGTGTTAGGTATCATCTATTTCCTTCCTGTAGTCATAACTAAATGAGTTCAGAAGCTGGTCAGTCATTCGTGCTAAAGATATGCATGTAACTTGGCAGGAGCTAATAGTACAGGCAAAACGAAGACAAGCTAAAGATGAAACTATGAAACATCATTGTCTTATTTATGTGGACTGTGGAAAAGATATAGTTTATCTGCAAAGTATCAAATAGGTATTTTGCTGTATTAGCAAACAAACTTCTTTACTTAGTGTGTTTCTGTTTGGATTAAAAATGTCCATTGGGAAACTCTCCTAGATGGACCTTTATGTTTATATAGGAAAACCAGTTCCTGAAATGTTTAGTGCAAGAGTGGTGTTTGTACAACATTATGTAGTACTCCTAAAAGGGAGTGGGACATATTAGATCCTGGTGGCAGTACATTCTGTCACAGACTGGCTAATGCTTTTTCAGAAAATTAGAAAGTAGTTCATGAAGAAAATGGTTGGAGTAGATTTGCCAGTATTATAAATCACAGTGAAGAATTTATCAAGAGACTTTAGATTTTTCTGCCCTTGCTGGTCTGGGATTAACACAGAAAATTAATGACAATTACTGAAAATCGAACCAAAAGCTAGGACTCTAGCAGGAATTCAGAGGCTTCCTTCAAACCTTCAGGAAAGACATGTACCCTTTATTAGTTTTGTATTTTAAGGGTACCGTCGTAACTTTCACTATTGTTCTAGGCTTTTCTGTCTAAAACCTAATGATGTTCTTCTAAGTAAGTATTTGCCTGAAGACTTTCGTATTCCATGCTTTTAAACGTCCCCTGTGATTTAAGTCATTATCACTCTTTAAAGCTATACATGGTTTATGTGGAAAGCGATTATAAAAGCAGTGTGAGTTTTTTCAGGTTTTTCGTTGATGTTCTACGTAGCATTTATCCCTTTGTTACATGTGAATGATATAGTTAAACGTGTTGTACAGTGGCGATTAGGTCACAGTCTTTCAGTGACAAATGTCACTGATAAAGGCAGAAAAGAAGAAACTGTGTTAGCAGAGAATGGAAGCAGGAGTTGCTCCTGCAGCTGCTTTTTTCTTTTTCAAACACATTCACAGTAGTGTAATCAGTGCTTCTCCTAAAATTGCTTGGCTCCAATGGATATTTTCTGCAAACCACAGCAACAAGCATCCAGAAAACTTTTGAGCTTTATCCCTTGAGGGTTATTTAAGTAAAATAGCTGAGAAAATGGGTCTAGGTATGTGTTGTTACTATGCCAAAAAGTGCAGGTATTGCTAAACTGGAGATACCTTAAACCATCCACCTGAAATTACAAATGTTATATAAGATGTTCCATAAACTGCAGGATGAATGTAGGTAAGTGGGAGGTTGGTAGAAGAGCCTAGTAGATGCCATGAAGGTGGCTGGTGCATTGCTAACAGTGGAGTTATTATTCACAATTGAGACTTAGATTCTTGTTTGGTTTGGGTTGGTTTTTTTCTTGTAAAGTAGGTACAGCAAAATCTGTGTTCATACTAAACCATATGAACTTTCTTGTAAAGCAACTATTTGGTTGTTTTCTGAGCATAATATTGAGTAGGTATATGTGGAGTTTGGTTTTGTGTGAATTTATCTGCAATGGAACTTTTTCTTGATGTCTTCTAAAGACACTGTCACCCCACATAGATCTTTTACAAAGAAGTGCATTAAAAGTGGATTTTCTGAAAATTAATTTTCTTTAGAGTCCTCCTGTATTGTTATTGGAAAAGAGAAGCTGCATTGTGAATCTTACCGTGATTGAACGTGCTAAGTGTACTCAAGCCTGGCAGAATGGGTCCCAGTGTGAACACACAGCCTTTGCCAGTACATAATTTGAAAAATGGAATAAAAAGGTCTTCATGGAGCCTCACCAATATTCATGCATGCCTGCTGATTTTCAGAGACTACACCAAGTCTGCATTATGAAGCAGTTTGCACCATATGCTGTTGTTCTGTCTGTTCCAAGTCCCCAAAGGCAAGGGAGGCACAAAGTTAAACCCAGTAAATTACATGCTCCTTTTTCCAGACCTATAGTCATTCATTTTCTTTTGCCACAAGGTAAATCTGCTGAATATTAGCCCAGCCTCTATAAATGTCTGTCTCCCTTCCGTTGAAATGATCTCTCAGTTCTTCTACAGAACTTCTCCGCCAAACAGGCTGTTTCATTATCTTATCTTGTGATGTCATTATGGTGGATCAAGAAGAGTGTTTGTTAGAAAGGCCAGTTAAGGCAAACAGTATTGACTGTGATGGAAAGTGGAAGAGAGAAGATATGTGCCAGCAACTGAAGTATAGATGCATGCTCTTAGGTTGATCAATGCCCTAAAACACAGTGACGTTAGAAATCCATCAGATATGTGTTGTGCCTTGCTGAGGAGATTCTGGAATATTGTTGATGGCCTGAGTGAATATGTATCTGGTCTTAAAAAAGACTTCAGAGGATGGTGGTTGAAGATCTTGATATGGCATACTACGTGTGGATTCCTGTGTGCATCAGTTTGCTTGGAAATATCATCTAACATTAAAGAGGGTACTATTTATGGTAGTTAGGTTGGGTATTTTAATTTCATGTATTTATTTAGCCGCTTAGTAGCTGGCTTTTCTTATCAGGATATGGCACTGTTTTGATCAACTTTCAAAACTACAGGGAGTAGTTTGCTAGCTTCAGAATAAAAACACCAGCAATTGGATTCCCTTGTCAGAAAGTGGCTGAGGGTATTTTGGTGTAAAGCTTTTGAAATGTATAAAAAGAATTTTTACACAGACAGACACACATGAAAGGCACAGCTATTATAACTGGCAAAACTGAGATGAAGCTATCAATAGCAAGTTTTATGGAATGATCCATTTTACAGAACTGAAATTTAGTTAGCAAAGTATTTAAATATGTGTTTAAGTTTCGACGGAGCAAAGGGCACTCCTTAGCTGTTTGCTTGTTTTTTTGCTGTGGGAGGGGTGAACAAAGGAAAGATACTAATATATTTTGTAAATTCTCTTGGGTTGGTCTAGGATTTCAGGTCTAATGTTAGAAATACATAATTATCTGCCTGGTTTTTCAAAGCTTTTATAGATGTTTGTAATACAGTGTTGCAGTGCTCTAAGAAATTATGTAATTGTTGGAGAAACTGAAGAAATTAGTGAGTTGGTTTAGTTTAAACACTTGAGAACAGAGTAAGGGCTGTTACTGCTTTTGAGCTATACCAGAAAATCACTGAGCAGATGGAACAGTGATGTCTGTTGGGGAAGCTTTGATGGCTCTCAGTGGACAAGTATTACAGGTTGTATAACTAAATTGGGAAGTTATCTTCACAAATTGAATAGTCAAAAGAAATAATTGCATATTTTGTCATCTGGTCATGCATGTAAATATTTCAGATGGCTGAAGATGAAAATGATATGTATTATTAAAATAGCATTATCTAAGAGTCTGGGAATGTTTGCTGTTTGCATTGTTGTATCTTTCTTACTCTTTTGAGGGAAGATTTTACTTGCTCATCTCTGGCTTCTTTGGACTGAGTAGTTTTGGAATTCTCAAGGAAAGGTGTTGATGTATGTAGCACGGATTAGGCTGAGGAGCTAAAAGGAGAGCTAAATGAAAGACCACAGAGAGAGAGCAAATGGAGAGGGCAAAAAGAGAGAGAGGGCAGAACCCTCTGACCTTTATTTATATGTTTTTACAAATCACCATGGGTTGGAGGTAGAAATCATTCCCTCTCAATTCCATTGGTCAAAGCATCTATCTATCATATTTCTCCGCCCAGAATAATGGAATGATAAACAACAGAGACAGTTAACAAAACATAGATAGTTGTCAAGAAACCATGGCCATGTTTACAGCAGAATGTGTGAGAAAGTATCACAGCAAAGAGAAACACGGAGAAACTGCAAAACTCAAGACAACATATGTATTGGGTTTATTTTAAATAAAACACTCAAGCAAAGCATGGAATAGTTATGTGACTCAGTGATTAAAGCTCTAATTTAAATCTCCCAGAAGAACTCAAGGTGTAGGTTGTGTGTAAAACACAGTCCTTTTCAACTCCCTATAATTTACCTGAAGAGGAAAAAGCAGTATCTCAGTGGTTATTAAAAGTTTTTCGTCACTGAAGTCACAGATCACAGAATATTCTGAGTTGAAAGGGATCTACAATGGTCATCAAGTTCAACTCTTAAGTGACTTAACACAGTCACATACGGGGATTGAACCCCCAGCCTCGCTGTTATCAGCACCATGTGCTAACCAACTGAGCTAATTTAAGGGTCAGTCAAATTAAATAGATTTAAAACTTGCATATCATTGAAGACCTGGGCTACTAACACATCATTTTTTTGCTTTCAAGTGTACACTGTTCATTTTGTTTGTCCTGTCTGCCTCAAATAACTTGAGGAAAAATAAACAGAATATGGAAGGAAGAATTTACTTTTCAGCTGCATTTTCCTACTCTGCTCTTCTTTTAAAAGAGATCGTATTTGCCCTATCACAAAGTGCTGGTTTCATCATAAAGCCCTAGTCATTGTGGTCACTCTTCATAAATTATAGATGGAAGAAGCTTTTTGAGTTAAAAGTTCACTGAATGGCAGTGGTGCTTTGTCTATATCTGAAGATGCTGGTTGTATTAATGGACACGAGAGGAAGCAACTGGATCTCTTAAGAGTTTGCTGGAAAGGTGTGGGATAGCTTTGGCTCGAGAGTACAGTGAAACTATGAAAAAATACTATAATGAAAAACACAGTTTATTTGAAGGAGCCCTTTTTCTTGCACATGAAGATCCTCAGAAATCTATATCAAATCTGTATCTAGTTCCTAAGCATTCCTTTATTGTCTTGCTAAGCTATTTCTTTTTCTAAGTCCTTCTGAACTTGTGGGGTTTGGCGTCTTTTTGTTTACAGGCTTCAATCAATTCACTCCTTTGCATCCCTGTCAATTTTAAATGCAAATAATAGGAGGTATGTGGAATTGCATATGTAGATTTTTATTATGAATATGAGTAAGCTTATAAGTTTACTCATGAAAATAACAGATATAAGGGCTGGACATTGCACTGGAGAGAAAACATGTGGTTTTAAAACTTTTTGAGTAAAAGAAGATAGGACAGAAATTGAGTTGGGGTGAGAAAGGAACAAAGTGTGAGGTGTTCAGCTTATTGTGTATACATTTATTTTTGTTCAAAACAGTGGCTATCTATGTTGTACTGTAGAAAAAGAGATTTATATACTTTTGAGATATAAAATATATTCTGTCTAGATAATTGATTGCTACTGGGGTGGTACATAAGCCTGGATGAGAGATCACATGGAAATCTGCGAGACCATTTTTAAGACACATTGTATGACTAATAGTAGAAAAATTGGTATGAGTAGTTTAATTTTTCTTTTGAGGATAATAGGACTACCAATGTGGCAGTGACTCAGCCTGTCTTCTCTATGAAAACTAACGAAATAACTTGGATAGATTTTTCCTCTCAGCATAGTGAGTCTGAGGGAGATGGAGAAAGCATGGCTGGGGAATCACCTGATCCTCCCGTGTTCTAAGTTGTCAGTCAAAGTCTCTGTTCCACCCCTTTCCCCGCAGAGTTATTTTAATATTCATAAGGTTATTTTAATATTCAGCAAGTGCTGGAAAGTTCTGCCGTTCTGTTATGTTGATTGGTTAGTTCAAATATGTTCCTCCCCTGTTCAGAACTTATTGGATACCTGTCACTCCCCATCATTCTCTGATTTGTGGAATCCTAGACCCTCCCCTTTTTGTTCCCCTTTAAAATACCGTGTCACCGTTCCACGAAGTCCTTTCTCGTAGCCCGCATCTCCTGACAATAGAACCTTGGGTGCTGCTACGGAAGGGTCTGCTCCCGCTTCTTTGTTCCCGCCATCGCTTCTTTAATATCGACAGCTCGGCAGAAGGGATAGATAGACAGCTGCGCCTCTGCAGCAAGTCGGTCTGGCCAAGCGCACTCCGTCGCCCACAGGCTCACGGGCAGCCTGAGCACTCAACGATATACCAGCTCATTACAGTTTACTCGTACTCTTTTTTTTGCTTTGAAAAAATAAGAAGAAAGTATAATTTTTTCTCATGTGTGAAATACGGGATTTTGAATCTCTTTTAAATTGAAACTACTAGAAGTCTTTTTGTTTCCAAGTGTGAGGTTATTTCATAGCATTTATTGATCTTCATTTCCCTCTTTTCAGAGACCTGTTCTTGCTTTTGATACAGGGCTTGATTATTGGTTTTAGATGTTACTATCAATATACCCCTTTGTTCAAGTCTTTAAAGTAGCTCTCTACTTTCCAATAGTGGTGCAAGGTAGAATGAGCTTTAATTTATACTTGGTTTCTTCTGTGAATGCAGAGAAATATCACTTCAAAATTCTTGTTCTTTTGCCAGTTTAGAGAGAATGGTTCTTTAATCCAAAATGCTAGTGAATTTCACAAAAATAGAGAAATAAGTCAACACAGTATTGTTAGTAGCACTGTGAAAGCAAGAAATGGCATTGTAAAAATGCCATTTAAAATGTTTTTTTGTTCCATGTGTAAGAAGAAGGAATTACAGAAAAGAAAGCACAAAGTTGCTCTTTGCCTACTTTCAAGACTTTCTTCATTTTAGCACTAGTCTCTCCCTCATTTCTGTGGTCTTCTTTCCGACTACTTATTTTCTTAGTATGTGTGTTGCAATAGCAAAATAGAGATGACTGCAACATTTGTTTCCCTGTTGTAACAGTCTAGACAAGTTTGTTGGTACTTATTTAGAAATGAGCTTGGTCACCACAGATTCATTCTAAAGAACTTCCAGGGAATTGTATCTGATACTCCAAGGAAACTGGACTTTTTGGCATATGTAGGTGTTGACAGAAAATCCTTTGTTTTTTTCTGACAGGAAATAACAAATCAACTAGGTGCTTTTAAATATTGATGTACAAAGGTATTAACTGCAGAATAATATATGGTTACTCTAGCATTCAGAGTTTGGAATAGTGAAAAATCTGATGAAAACGAGGACAAAAGAAAAAAAGGTTGCTGAAGTAGGTCCAACTTTGTTGAACTACCTTACATTGCAACATAAGTTTATATACTAGTAACACAATTGTTGGGAATCCTAATTTAGGGTCTGAAAGCTTTGTCTTAAATGTCGGCCCCATAGAGAGAGATTTCGAGGTATTTCTATGTATTTGTTTCAAAATAAATTTGTTACTGATAAAAGCTAACATATCACTTTGAATTTAGAACGATAAATGTACCACAGGTGAACAAAACACAATTGATAATTGCAGTCTTTTAACTGCTATGCCAAAACGTATATAGTTCTTGAAATTTGTGTTGATAAGATGCTTGTCTTTTGACTGCAAAGAGCTTGCACACCCTATTGTGCTGATGGTTCTGGTGTTCCTGTTTATTGAAGAAAACTTTAATCTTCATTTTCCCATGTTCTTGTGATTTGTTGAGAAGCCAATATTTTATAACTACCTCTCCTACAACCAGTGGAGAAAAGACTGAAGAATTAATAACAATGTTCAAATTTTTTAGAATTCTTAGTTTCTTGGAAGTATGGAATGAGTTCTCCTGTTTCCCTCATCTTCTAAAAAGGAGCCCCAGCAAGCTTCCAGATGGAACAAATTGACTAGTTGTCAGCTGGGCAAAAGCATGTGAGACGCTAGATACCAAACACTAAATTTAGGGTAGTGAGGGAGTGATCAAATCCCAGTTGTAACAACACTAAGTTGTAGCATCATGGCAAAACAAAGAAGAGGTCATCTATTGGATTATTCTCCTAAATCTCAAAACATGAAAAAGTTTTAAAATGCTTGACAATGGGAGATAATAATGGTAAAGAGAATATATACCATTTCTGTGATATTTTCAGAGGAAAGCCTTGATTTGTTGAAAACGCTACTGCCATGACAAAATTACAGCATATCTCTAAAACTTCAATAGTGAGCAAGACCCAAGAAGAGTAGTGGAGTTGAAGAGATGGAGTAGATGGGATTCTGGAACTAAACATGTTTCTGTGCAAATATTGATAAAATAGGTGTTCCAGAGAAGAAGTAGAGTGAATTGCATAACAATTTATTCAAATCTGACTTCAGTGGTAGGCTGTGATTTGGTAGAAGAGGTTATCCCTTAATCCTAGTTTTGTTTGCTGACCTTTTTACGTGTCATTTAAAGTTTTCTCTGTGAAGAAGCCTCCAGCATCCAATGACAAAACAAGGGGAAAATATTTAAGTATTCCTGAATCCATTTAGATTGTCTAAGGGAGGCAACCTATTTAACATAAAACCCATATATTTGCATATACATATATTCAAATAAATACTGAGAATATACATTTTCAATTCAAAGGTATTGTTGTGGTTTTAGTAGAAGGGAGGGGGCCATAAAAATGGCTCCTGTGAGAAGCTTCTGGAATTCTTCACCATTTCCAGCAGAGCCAATCTCTGATGGCTCTGAAGATGATGGACATGCCACTGGTCATGTCTGGGCCAATTAGAAAGGTTGGTTACGCCTCTGTGATGACATATTTAAGGAAAAATCAAAACAAAGTGTGCACGCAGCTGCCTTTAGTTAGAGAAGGAGGAGGATGTGAGAACATGTGAGGGAAAACAACATGGAGACACCAAGGTCAGTGGAGAAGGAGGGAGAGGAGGTGCCCCAGGCTCTGGAGCTGAGATTCCTCTGCAGGCCGTGGTGAGCCCATGGTGAGGCCGGGTGTCCCCCCTGCAGTCCATGGGGTCCATGACAGATGCAGAGCCACCCGCAGTCCGTGGGTGAGGAGCCAGCGTTGGAGCGGGGAGATGTCAGAAGCCGCAGCAGCCATGGAAGAAGCCGCAGGAGCCGTAGATGCCAAGAGAAGCCATAGCAGGTGCAGCCCAGTGGGAGACAAAGACTGAGATAAAAGTCCCGCAGTTTGTGGAGGAGGTGACCACGCTGGAGCGGGTGGATGTTGGAGGAAACTGCAGTCCAGGTGGGAGACCCGGTTGGAGAGAGAGGGGCCCCCTGCTTCCATGCTGGAGCAGTTTGTCCTTGGAGGACTGTGTCCCATGGAGAAGAAAAACCACGCCACAGAGGTTCACAGAGAACTGTCTTTCGTGGGAGGGACCCCACGGCCAAAGCAGAGGAAAAAAACTCCTCTCCCTCAGCAGTGGAAGAAGATCCTGGAAATGGACTGACCTGAACCCCCACACCCTGCCCCCCTTGCACTGTTTGGTGGGAGGGAGGGAGGGGTGGGGAGGGAAAAGAAGGGTGTTTTTTAAAGGTTTCGTTTTACTTCTCATATCCTCCTTCTAACTCTAGTAGTAATAAATTTCACTTTGCAACTTTAAGCTGAGCCTGGTTTGTCCTTGGAGCATTTTCTCCCAGTTCCTTATCTCAACTCATAGACCTCTGAGTTAATTCCCTTGGTTTTTTTTCCCCTCTCCTTCCCTCTGCCCAGCTGTGGCAGGGGAGGGAACAAGTGAGCGGCTGCCGTGGGTGCCTGGCACTTGGCCAGGATCAAAACCACGACAGGTATATAGGAGAAATGTCTTACTGTAACAGTTAGTGCTTCATAACAATGATAAGAAAACCCTGTCTTTGTATGTTCAATTGCGTGCTGTGCTAGCTAGCCTAGTTTGCTGTGTTAAAAGAAAAAAGGGACGTCCTGATGCAAGACTCATTAAAGATGAATGTGTTCGATTTTCTTCATTATTTGGAATGTATTCCAGGAATTTAATTTAGCTTTCTTAAAAAACCAAAAAATCCACAGACAAGTGTGCAGTTGTGTGAGCAATATCAGCGTCTTTGTGAGCTTGCTTTTGTCATGATTCAGCAACGTGTAAAAAGTAATAAAAGCCTGTCAAAATAGTACAAGCCTGTCAAGCCTTGCACACTGAGCATGAAATTCACGCAGTTGGTTCTTCCCTTATGTCTGCTCTGATCCTCGGAGAGCTGTTTCTCACAAGCTGTGGTTTGTGGGCTTTATTCTCACTCTGTCCCTGCAGTGCCAGACTTGCCACATGACAGGAATTAATATAAAAGTGATATAAACAAGGTGTGAAAATGATGAAGTGCAACTGAATTTGACTTGTTCTAAAGTATTTGCAATTTACTAAAAAAAGAAAAAAATCAAAACTACAAACATTTCTTAAAAAGAATATTTAAGTTTCTATGGGGAGTTGTGTGGCCAGAATGCCTGTGAATAATCCCTTAAAAATGTATCAAAATTCTCCAGACTGCTTTTGAAAACTCAAGTCAATGTTCCTGAAACAATTGCATTGACAACTGGATGGAAGTCATCACATCACATCACTTGTGTTAATTCACAAGGAATGGCTATCAGTTCCTGCTTAGCTTGAACTGAATTTAAACTATTGATCTGTATCTGAAAAGCTGATTGTCCTGTTGCCAAAGATGTAGCCTCTCAGATTCTGTGCCAGTTGGTGCTTGTCAACTTGAAAAAAATCAGAATCTCGTGTTGTTTATTAACAAAGTCTTATTTAGACATAGTCTGTTCATTCTAAAGGTGCCTTTTTCTTTCAGACTTCTTGGTTAATAAGAAATTAGATACAAACACAACTCTTGAGATCTTGCTGTGCCTTTGTGTATTCTCTCTACCTGTTGGGTTTTATGTTTCTCAATTTTTGATCTTTAAATATCTCTGTCATAGCTGCATTTTTACTAAAGAGGACACAGTGTGGAGAGGAAAAATGTAGATGTATTCTATATAAATGCAACTGAATTGGTTTCCTCTTAGGAGTAAAAAGTTACATTAACATGAATCAGGGTAATGTAAGCAGTACATAGAGACTCAAAGTAAATCAATAGTTAATGCTTTTTCTAACATCCAAAAATAATTTCTTCAGCCCTTCTCAGCCAGTATCTAATAAACTCTTCTTCCTCATTTAGCATAATGACTAAATGTTACAATGCAGGAGGAAGGAAAAATACGCATTGTTGGGCAGTGCAGGAGTCCTGCTGATCAGGAAAACATGCAGTGGGCTGCAGCCCCTTTCTTGAAGCATCAGCACAAATGTCAAACGCTTTTGTGATTTAAGTTTTCTTGCATTAGCTGCACAGAGAAGTCTGGACAAAGTCTCTTCATACACAGATTCTCTCATGCAGTTCTTTGTGTGTTGCAATATCATTGCATCTTCAAAGCCCTGTGCCCTAGAAATGGTAGTTTATAAAAGTTAACTTACTAGAATTTGCAGTTGACTATTTGCAGTGTGTTGTGGAAGAATGAACTGGTATGGAGTATTGATTCGGATCCCACAGGAAATAGCAGTTGCCTGACTACGATTTTCTGTACATGCGTCAGAATTTTTGTTGTAGGATTCTAATCAGTATTCATGATTTTTGAGAAACAGTTTATTATCCCTAACCCTGGCCCCCTAGAAGCTACATTGATGCTTGATGATACCCTGTAACCAAGGTTGCAGTTATCCTGCAGTTATCAGTAAGACTCTGCATGTAGTCATGAGGGAGTCTCAAAAGACTGGCAAAGATTGCTCTTTAAACGAAACAGACTTTTCTGCATGAATTGTCAACATTAAAGTCCTTGGGAATCTGCACAACTGTTAGTAGGAGACCCCGTTTAGGTAACTAGGACTGATCTGACAGAACTTGCTGAAAAGTATTAAAGATTTTTGACACTGTTTGACATCATCTTATAAGCAAACTAAAGACTTGGTTAAGGTACAATCATCATTTCATGGTTACAAGTTAATAGAAAATTGGACTTAGCATTATTTGTTTTAATGGCATACTCTCAAAGGTGGTCATTCAATGTTTCACAAAGCCTGTGTCACTCAGTATCTACATTATTAGCAGTGGAAAGAATGTGTGATAGTATGTAGACGGTACTAAACTGAAGAGGGTGGAAACATGGTGAAGAAGCTTAGAATTCAAAACAATCTTGTACAAAAGGACATGGAAGCAACACTTAAGGCTTTTTTTACCTATTTAATGGTAAGGACTGTCCTTGGGTGTCCCAGGTCCCTGAGTTTAACAGCAGAATTGGAGCAGTGAAGTATCATCCGCTGTATAGAAGGTCAAACTGAGGGCCATGTATGCAATTTTGATGTATACACATTTATGGGACTGAGTACGATGTATCCCAGCATCCTGCAGGAGCTGGAGTGCTGTCATTACAAGGAAGGCTATTTCCTTGCTCATCTTTGAAAGGTCATTGCCATTAGAGATTTCAAATGAAGCAGGGGAAACAAAGCAAACTTCAGCTCCATCTGTAAGGAGGGTGAGAAGGAGTGTTGGGATCTGTGGGCAGGTTAGCCTGGGTGTCATCTCTGGGAAGATGATGGAGATCCTCCTGGAACCCATATTCAGGCACACTAAGGCCAAGAGCGTGATCAGAATTTACAAGGGCTAGCTAATTGTCCTCTATGATAAACTGAGTGTCCCAGTAGGTGGAGAGAGGATGGTGATGTTGTTTACCTTGACTTTAGGAAGGCATTTGATGTGATCTCTTACAGGCTGTTTTTACAAACTGGGTATAGGTGGCTTGGATAGGTTGTCTGCAAGGTGGGCAGAAAATTAGCTGGACTGCTCTGCTCAGATTGCTGAAGCAAAGTCCAGCTGGTGGTAAGTAGAGTTCTTCAGGTGTACATCTGGATGTTTTGTCAATGACCTGGAGAATTGGAGGGAGTGTGCCTTCCATGTGCTCATGGATGATGCTGCCTTAGGAAGAATGGTTAATGAATTGAAGCGTACGGCTTCTTATCAGAAACACTTTGACAGTCTGAGAGAACAGGCTGGCAGAAAACTCAGGAAGTCGTAGCAGCATGGAAGGTGATAGAGGAAAGTTCACACACTTTCCCATTGGCAGAAGGGAGGAATTTTAAATTTCAATTTCATTAGTGGGCTGTAAAAGTAGCCTACAGAATCTTCTGGTGACCGAAAGAAAGAGGTGATATTGTGTGATCCACCTTGAAGTCAGGAAGGGATCTGGCATTTCACAGTGGTGGCCAGCACTGTTGTTTTCATATCCGAAAACAGGAGGGGGACCCCCAAAATTGATTTCTGCCTACAATCCCAATTTTGGAATATTTTTTGTTCTCATTACTTCTTTAAGCCAAATTGTGCTTTTCTAATGTGGTCAACTTGGGTAGGTAGTATTCTTGTGTTTTACCTGAAACAAGGTAAGAATAACTTAAGGAACAGAATTATGTTATTTAGTAACCTCATAGCTGTCATCCCAGGTGATAATGGGCTGATGTGATCAAATACTGATTGAGAAATTAATGGGAGCTAGAAGCCAACAGAGCTCTCTTTTACCTCTCTCCTGCTCCTTCCCATGTAATTGTTTCATTGCAGCATATATTGGGGTGGTGGGAGAATGGAGGAAATAGTTAGATACAAGTTTATTCTTCCCAAGAAACTGCAATAAGATATTTCTTTCTGTTGGGAGAATCACATTCAAATACTTCATTTGACAGCGCCAGCTTAGATTCAATGTAAAGCTAATTTTAAAAAATACTAATAAATAGACATATATTCAGTAGTTCAGTATTATACTACATCCTAAGGAGCTGGGTTAATCTGTGCAACAAAAGGATTATATAAAAACTGCATTTTTGTGATGTAATGCAGTAAAATGACTAGCAATTAAGATAATTTATGATAGTGTTTTGCTCTTTCCATGCTTCCTAAAATAAGTCTATATTTTTAGGTGTTGTCTTCATCTACTTTGTTTGGGGAAGAACACCCCTTCAATTTGGACCATAATGTCCACATAACTAGTTGTGTGGGGAAAATGGATTTCAAGTGTTTTACTAGGGACCCACTTGAAGTAATATACAGAATGCTATAAAACAAGTGAAAGTAAATTTATTCTGTGGATTTTTCTTCAGTTGAAAATATCTAGATTTTGCTTATAGTTATTTCTTACATAAATGCATGTAAGCAGAAACATAAATGAGTCTGGTAATGCTCAAAATCAAATATAGTGTAAGTAATTTGTATTTAGGATACCATTATTAGAAACATGAGAATCATTACTTTCCTTCTTAAAGCTTTATATTTTCTCATTTCATAGTTTAATGTTAATAGTCCAATCTTTGTAAAAAGGACCAATGTCAACCTAAATTTTTAAACACATAAGACAATTAAAAAGCAGAATAAAGTGTGTTGCACATAAACTTGCAGGTTGCCAGTACTTTGATTGACGAGCACTGTGTGGAGTTACTGGCAACTGCTGGTTCTGCATACTTTTGTATTTTTAGAGTTGGCTTCTAACTGGCAGGCACAGATGGCCATAGGTTATGATTTTTGTGTGTTTCTGAATTAAAGAAAACATTGATATGGTATTTTAAACTTCATTCTCTAAATATCTTGTGTTAATTACTCTATATGGGTTTTGATATTAATTGGGAAGTTAAGAGTATGGGATTTTTAGAACCAACTATTTTTTTGCTATTATGAAAGCATTCTGTTCCCAGCTAATAAGAACATTTGTTCTCATTAAGTAATCAATGTTATTTTGTGGTAGTAGAAGTTGTTTAAAGTTTTCTTGAAAAAAATTAATCAGATTTGACACCTTTATCATGATGATAATAAAGAATGTTCTGTCACAAAGTCAGCATAGGTTGTTTCAGTGATATTAAAGTCAAAAGATCCTAAAGTATTTAGGACTGCGCTTACCTAGAGTTTAAAATGCTTTTAGAGAAACCCTGTGAACTTCTGTTTGAAATACCAGGCTTGTTCTGCCCGGTCTGTGAAGTTCAGTGTGGTGTATAAGTTTTATCCCCTCTCAGATTCCTGTTAAAAATGAGGACTGAAGTCTGTACTCTACGATGTGATAAATTGCAGTTATGTGCGGTTAATAAAATAAAATGGTAATTGAGTAAAACAATTAGCACATTGGAGACAATAATTTCTCTTTTACCAGAACTAGACTTTGTTCTTTCCATCTGTTATTACCAAAATTTAGCTTGAAATTTAGCCTTGCTTTGGGCTCAGGGGAAAGATAGACTCACTTTTTCACTGCCTTATAGTCTCAGGAATGTTTTCCTAAGGTTAGTTTTTGTGCAAGAAGGGTAGCATGTGAAGAAAATTACAGAACAAGGCAGAAACTTACTAACCACCTGACTGCTTCTAGTGTTTAATAACATAGTTTCATTGCTTTTTAGGCTGTACCTATTCTGGAAGACATTTCTTTTGACTTGAGTATTTTTTAAGACCTAAATATAGTGGAATTAACATGCTTAATGCCTAACTGTGTTACTGTATTGCAGTTGTTTTCTTAAAATAGTTATCCTGTAAGAACTCCAAGGGATTAATTAAAGGCGTCTCCAGCTGTTGATTTAACTATATTTAGTCAAACAGCTGATACAACTATATACTTGTTAAAGAACAGGTGTTAAACCAGTTGCTTTAAGAAGAAATAAATTGAAGTTACTACATAAGCAACGCTCAGATTGTTAGTAAATTTATTTTGGCGATACAGAAGGCAACATACTGACATATGTTTGATGACTCTGCTGCTTTCCAAAAATTGAAATTCTGAATAAATTAATGTTTTAATGCTTATATTTAACCTCAAAGTTGCTACTATGCTGTAAAATAAATGTTTGGGGTTTATTTTTTTATAAGCCCGACTTAAGCTTGTTATCTTACGGAAGTCCATTACTTCTGTCTGTATTTCTTGTGGTCAGTGGCATATTCATCTTTATGGTTTATTTAAATATTTAATTGTGATCAGTTCATGAAGTATGGTTCTGGAGGTAAGAATAAGAAAAATTGATTCTTTTTGTAATTCACTTGACTTCACTGGGTCTGTAGAAATCAACTGCAGTAAATGGAAAGCCTAACCCTACAATCTTGTTGAATCAAAATATTGAAAGAAAAAGCAGATATAAAATTGGAATCTACTACATAGTTTTAATGCTTAAGTGCTTTTTGCCTTCTGTTCAGGAGGGCAGTATCTTACCTTTTACTTTCAGAAGATAACTTATTTCACAAGGTTGAATTCTTCAGGAATTGAGTGAGAGAAAAGTATCTAAAATCTTAACCATGTTTGTAATTGTACAACCTTACAGAAACGTCAATGCAGAAACTTGCTAAAGAGTTCACCTTTATGAAATATTGTACGAATTATGACTTCTGTCTAATGATTTTTCTGCCAAGTGTGTTTTGTAGGCAATTATTTAATCTGTCCCAAAGGCTTCAAGATGTGATACCTTTTGCAAGTCCCAGGCATTTTTGCTGTTACTTGTTCGCTTTTGGTTTACCTGTATCTTCATCTAGTCAGATTTATTGAGCACAGGCTTTGTCTTGATTGTTGTATATGCCTTAGGCCAGTAGAGATACACGGCAATCTACCTTCCATTTGGCTGGTGTCGTGTATCATGTGCACCCTACCTAATTTAGTCTACTACATGCCACCAGTGGCTTAGTTTTATTAGTTATTCTTAAGTTCTAACATAATATCTGACAACTTCGCATTTTGGCCACTTTTCATTGAGATGAAGGGGTATCATGTTGTTACTCATCAAGACTGTGATAGGTAAGGTTGTATCTCCTTTTGGAGCTCAAAAAATTTATTTATTATTCTATCTGTCATAGACTCTACCACTTATTGTTCAGCTGTTAAGTGTTCCTAAGATATGATCATTTGATAGCTTGACTTAAATCACCAGAGATCAAATTGTCTGTTCACTTCCTAAAGTATGTCTTTTGTGTCAGCAAAACATATCACATCCTGTGCTTTCATGCATAGGAAACTGATACTAAGGTCATAGTGAAGACTCTTACACCTTTAAAACAGCAGCTGTTTCAGTTAATAGAACCTCATCTACATTTACATCTTGTTTAGGGTGCGGCACTTCTGTGAGCTTACTGTTCTTAAATGGATGTCACAGCTGAAGTTACCCATGGCCTTATGTGGATAACAAAACACCCCAGCAAAGTATCTGAATTTTTGTTTTCTAAAGGATTGTGAGATAACGTGTCTAAGCAGTCCAATGAACAGTACTGGAACTGTATGGAAAGCAACTAGTGCTTTCAGAGTATCTAAATCTAAAATTAGGATGAGTTTTTAAGAATGAATTGATATACAAGCCCATCTGGGTGCAAATTTTCAAAAGACTTTTATGCGATGTGACGGATGACACGGCAAAGCAGTAAAGTTTTCTAGTTCAAAGAATTAGTGGAAAACATCATATGACTCACTAAAAACTGGCAGTTTAGCAAAGTAAGTAGTAAAACCTTTCCTCATTCTTTTAGAAAGTTAAAATTAACTGAAACATTTGCATCTCCTTTATTAAAATTTATTTGACAAAATTTTAGCTCTGGCCTGAAATTTACTTGTGATGGCAAGTTGGATTAATGTAGAAAGTCTTACTGAGTCAAGGAAGAAACATTTTTCTTAAACAGGTTTGTGAATCCATTTGTTAGCATTGTGATATGTCCTTCTCCTTACCCCCCTCCCCTCCAAAAATTGTTTCAAAAGCCTTTAGGACATTGAAGACTTGACTTTGTCTCTGCGCCATTTGGGTTTTTTCAGCCTAGTTGAAGAATATTTCAGGATCCAGTTTTTAATTAAAGTTGGTGTTACAGATAAACCTGGTGGAACAGGAGTGCATTTATGTCAGTGCATAACTCTTTTGCCTTTCCATTGTTACTGAGCCTTTGAAACGGGGCAAAAGCGACGGATAGATAATGTCTTTTGAGACAGCACCCGACTGGTGATCCTCATCACTTAATGCAGAGTAAAGGAGGCTCAGTTTTATGTCAGTGCCATTAGCCTTGATGGCCAAAGACTTCCTAATGTTTTAGGCTTCAAGTATGGATGATCTCTGTTTTTTTAGAAAGCAGCATGAAACAAGCTTCTGTCGCCCTCTCATTTTTGTCACTAACAGCTTGTCCCAATCCACTTATTTCCTCTTTGCTTTGGGGGCATTTGGAATTTTTCACCCTCCATATCAGCAGAGAGGCAGCATTCAATATGAGAAGAGTAAAACTAAAAAGTAGATAGGATCAATATATAAATCATTTATGTAGAAGCTGTTTACTTTAAGCAGTTTTTAGAAGTTAATTTGAGGCATTGCTTTTCATTAATTAGTCCAGCATTGAAATGTG
>VYZT01057181.1:44169-72320 GCA_013400735.1 Pomatostomus ruficeps | reverse complement strand
TTCTGAAAGTTTGGTAATATCCTTCCCATTCCTTGTCCTACCAGTAAGAAAGATGAATCTGGTCAATGAGGACAAAATTAAGAAGAAACTGGTCAATTATATTAATAGCAAAAGAGGAAGATGCTTAGAGTTACTGCTACTGCATTAAAAGGACAGAGGGATGTGGAAATATTACTTGAGAATACTTCCTGCAGAATGAACTTTAGTTTTAACACTTTAGCCCAAAAATACTTTGCTAACAAAGCAAATGCCAGTAAATGCACCAGTGGCCACGGCCAGTGTGGGCTCTGAGTTTGCTCTGTTGAGGCTGATCACCCCCAGGACTGTAACCCCATTTAAACACAGATCTGTGACAGCACTGGTCTAAATTTGCTTGGAAGGAACTGGGGCTTTACAACGAGAAATTACTCTGAGTCATGGAAGGCAAAAAAATCGGAGAATGCCACTTACCAGAAAAAACCATCCCGGTGCCACATTGCTGCCTCTTTGGGCATGGGCCAGATGCAAAAAGGAGGAGGTGTAAAGGGGGTGGGTGTATATGTGTGTGTGTGTATATATATAAAGACTATTTCTTTATAGGGTATTGCTGTTGTGCCAATCAAGAAAAGTGCAAATATTTAATTTTGGAAAGTTTTGCAGTGTAAGAATTCTGCATTTCACGCTCATGAAATTCATCAACTCTGGCTGAGGACAGAGTGAAAAATCCATGGTACTTACAGTAGTTATGGCAGGTTCATTAATGACTATGATTCCGTACTTTGACTATGACTATAAGTCATAAACAAAGAACGGAATTTATTTTTTGCAGCTGGAATTAAACCAAAGTATTAATCCTAAGGATGTTACCTGGGAACTCGAAGTAAAGCTACAACTATAAAAACCCATCAGCAAACGTGTTCCAATGAACTCCCAGCATAACCAATCTCCTTGTCAAAACCACTATCTACCACGGAATTAAAATACCCAATGATCTGGCCCTGGAGCAAATGTTTGGAGGAATACAGAGGAACACATTAATTCAGTGCTCCAGATCAGATTATGAACAGGTGACAAACCAGGAACTCATTATGGCAATGAAACAAGTTTAGGAAGAGATAATCACATCAGCTGAATACTCCGGGATAAAAGCTGGATCAGATTGGCTGGGCAGGATCCCAGAGCACGGAAACACCTCCTGGTGGAGCCTCCATCCCAGTCAAGGTGTTCCAGAGCACATCCAGCATCTTCAGATCCCCTCCTTGGGACAGGGAAATGCCTGAGGTTATCCAGGCTGTGCCTCTGTCACCTGCACTACAGCACTGAAAGCTGGGAAATAATTTGAAATTATTCTGTCATGTAGGTTAACTCAGTAATTTCTTGTCCCAACTCCCTGAATTTGGTTGTGGAATGTTTGAGAAAATTGATTCAAAAGAAGCCAAAAAAAGAAACGAACTATTTAAATATGGAACCAGATATTGACAGCAAATGCACCAGTCTGAAAGGTCCCATAAGCCAAGTGATGGAAAAGAAGGAAAAGTTGGGATTTCTGAAGATATTTTAATTTGCAGCACTGACTTAATCCCCCAACAAGAACCCTCATTTAACTGCAGACACAGTTTTGATCAACCTAAAGATGGTCTTTTCGGGTTCTGCCCCGCTTTCATCTGTGTTAAACTACATTAAAACCAAGCACAACTCCAGATCTTCTCTGTTTATATGGAATCACTGCAATAATCAGGTGGGAATTTTCTGGGGTGATACATAACTCTCCTTACAATGGCAATTTCATCGAGCCAAAACAACAGAATATGAAACAGAAATATCAGAATACGAAGCAGAAATATCAGGATGCAAAGCAGAAATAACAGAATACAAAGCAGAGATAACAGAATACAAAACAGAAATATGGCGCAAAACCAGCAATTTTGCTCCAGGAAGTTGGGAGTTGCCACCTTGGATCAATGGGGGCAACGAAGGGGACATTGGTGACACAGGGAATGCAGTAATTGGGGTTGATTTCCTGGTGCGGGGCCCTGGCGAGTTAATTTTAGCTCGGAGGGAGCGTGGGCACTTCCCACTGCTGCAGGGACACCACGGAGCAGTGACCTCCAGGAATGATGTGAGAGAGGCGACAGAACTTCCCTGCTTGGCCCCTCTTGGAAAACCCACCCGGAAACTCGGAGTTAAAAGTGGCAGGAGGGAGGAGAACACTCAGCCTGTCAGGAAATTAAAAAGGGTCATCGTTTCACCCGTTAAAAGAAGCCACTTGTAGCCCAAATTCAACAAGATTCTTATCGCCAAGCCTTGATTTTAACCAGGAGTATTTAATTAATTTGGCAAGAGCTACACAATGCCTTCCTGAGCGATATCCAGCTCCCCTCTTGGGTTCCTTCTGTAATCATTTCCTTTGATTAACTTCACTGTATTTACTCAAATTAACCCGTGTATTTCATACATGTTGCAACAAATTAGAAGAGAAGAATTAAAAAGCAGCCTGCCAACTTAAAACCTGAGCGAGTGGAACTTTCTTGAATTAAAGCAGACAGAGTTATTAGCTGATTATTACATGGAGAATGTTCAGAAGAAAGAACATGCCCTTTCCATTTTCATTTTGTATTACTAGTGATTACATGATATATCTTAAATTATAATTTGAGGCAAAACTATGATTAAAAATAATTTAAATATTGCACAACAAGTTAATTGCCCTGGAATTTCTTCATCTTTGTTCCTGTTCTTTGATTTAAAGATCCTGTGTGCAGGGTATCTGCTCCAGGAGTCTCACCCGAGGTGGGGGCCAGGACCCTCAAGCACTTCCCTTTGTGGTCTTTACCACGGACAGGGGACAAGGGGACACCATCAGGTACCACTTTTACAAAGCAGTTCCCCCTCCCCACAAAACCTTTCAGAATTAGAAAGGAGAAGCAGAATAAAGGAAATGACCAACCCTCTCCTAGCCATCAAACTGGGTGAAGTACGAGGAAGGAGAGGTGGAAGCCAACACCTGCTTGGTCACTGCCACAAACCAAAAAGGTTTAATCACAAATCCTTGTGTTTGCAGGATCAGACCGACTTTCTGAGAGTCCAAAAAAGTCTTCATAACTTAAATTATAATTCAGGAGGAGATATTCACCTTACAGCCATGATCTCTACCTGCACTGCAAGTGGAAAAGCTTTTGCAGTGGAAACCACCTCAGTGGCTCAGAGTTAAACCCTCTGTGCAGGGCATGGATGGCTCGTGTTCAACTCCACAGCACCACTGCAGCAAAGGGATCCTGACCCAAATCCTCAGGAAATCCACATCCTCAGCCCAGACCTCTTCTCAGGTAATTTCCTTCCCTGTGGGATGGCTGGTGTGGGAGCAACCATTCCCAGTTCAAACTGTACCAGAACATCTTCCCATGAAAAGCCATTTTGGTCAACGGGAACTTCACGACAGCTCTTTCCTGAGAACCCTTCCCAAATACCTCTGCTCAGGGAATAAGCACTTCCAGCTTGGAGGCCAGCAACAGGCTTACACATGATAAGATGGAGCCAGCCCAGAATAAGGCAGTTGGTGAAATTCAGGAGTCCTGTTAGGACCTGCTCGCCTCGGTCGATGAGAAAAGCAAGAACTTCAGGCAACTTTCTGCAGTTGGGGTCAAATTAGGGGAAAGGAGAAGCTGGGAGCTCTGCTGAGTTTTTCAACGCAACCACAGAGAATTGGCCTCCTCGGGTGAAGAAAAGAAGGAATAAAGACGGTGCCTGTGCCCTTGTGCAAGGGGAGAAACCAGCACGGCTCAGGAGCTCTGCTGAGGGTGCTCCTGTGCCATTTTTACAGGCAGTTCTCTCCTGTAGGGCCTGGCTCTTGAGAAACACATTACCCAAGCACGTGGGAATAACCCCACGTGAGGATCACTGATCACTTTAAATAAATACCTGACTTTTAAGCAGAAACAAATATAAAATAACTGCAAGCAAGGGGCTAAGAGCACGTGGGCAGAGCAGGGTGAGACCATCTCCTGTCGCAGCACTGCAGCTGGATCTGCTTAAACCAGCACGGAGCTTCGACCCACAGGTTTGTTTTTCCAGTTTTTCCTCTACTGTGCATTTCTCCTTTGCTACTTTACATGGATTTAAGAGAAGCAGCCCGAAGTACAAGCTGGAGTATATAAACTAACTTCTTGTATAAATAAGCCACCAAAATTACTCAGAACTACCGACCTGACAAAAACAATACTAAAACTTTAACCATCTCCATGGAAAGAAAACACCACCATTAATCTTGCCAACAACAAAAAAGAAAAAAAAAAGAAAAAGCCTGAGCTGTTAAATCTCTGGTAAGAGACAGATGCATAAGAGACTCATGATGACACTGATCTGATTAGTTGGAATCACTAAAGAGTGAAAGAGGTGGTCAAATAAAGAGTCCAGGCCAGGAGGAAGCGCTCCCCTTCCCTGAGAAACTGATTTTCTGTGTCCAATTGGTTCCCAAAACTCTCCTCAGCCTCACTCACCAAGAGAGAAGGTATCATCTTGTCCGGCAAGCCATGGAAAATTCCACATCCCTGTAGATGAAACCTCTGCTGGGAGCTGGCTGCTTTTACAGCATTCGTTGCTATGGCCTGATCAGTGCTGTACAGAGCTCTGGTCTTTGCTGGGGTAAGGGTTAATTACCACTGATGGTCAGCAACTAAAAATAAAGTTTTATCCTACAGGCATTTGCAATCTATATTTGCAATCACAGAGCTTCCTGCAGGTTCTTAGAAAGTCCTGTTTGGCCCTTCCTGCTGCTCAGCACTAGAAAAAGAGCAAACCAAAAGGGGTCCCAACAGGAGCTGGACTGAGAGCTCCTGCCTGCTTCTCATAGTGCCAGATGCCAGAACCAAACACGTGGAACTGCAGCTCACAATAATTCTAACGGGACAGTAAACCCAGACAACAAACCCTCAACATGACACAGAGCTGGGGCTGCCATCCCTGGCAGAATGTCCCAGCACAGAAATGTCCTGGATGTGAACTCGTCCCCACAGAAAGTTCCCTCTTGATCCCGTTGCCATCTCATCCCCTGCTCAATAATCAGGAAACTCCAGCTCCTGCTAAACATTTATCTTTCACAGGGAAGGGTTTTTTTGGAATTTCAGCCTCTGGCTTGGTTTCCTGTATTGCCAGGTCCAACCTAAGGACCAGAATAAACACAGAATATTCACAGAGTGTTCAGTAGTCCCAGGAGAAAAATTTAGAAGTCCAAACAAGACTTTAATGATATAAATTTGGTGATATACCCTCCAAAAGGTGTCAGAGAACACAGAGCAGAAAGCACTTTACTGGCATCACTGAGGATAGATTTGAAACAAGTCAAGGTAAGTGGGCAAGAATCTACCATCAGTCTTTAATATCAAAACTTAAGAGTAAATTCAAAGTAAACAATGAAACAGCAAATTCTGTACAACAAAATGCCAAGTTTATACAACTAGGAATGTTCCTCAAAGTAATTAAAATGCTTTCCACACTGAAAAGGATTCCTACATTTAATATTTTCGGTAAATTCCAGATTTTATAGATTATCAACCCCAAGAATTTAATTTTGAAGAAAGTGACTGATACTGTGTGGAGAACAACCTGATTTTTACTGAGGGCAAGACCATGGATTTCCAACAATCTGTTCTGTGTGGAAAGTGTTTATCTACAAAGCATTTTAGTCTTTATCTACAAAGCATTTTACAGATATTAAAGCAATACCTCCTGCTCTCTTCTGCTGCACACACACTCACTATGTCACATTGTAGAAAAAAATTTGGCATTTACCCCCCTGAATTTACATTCAGCAAGACACACAACACTCCACAAGAGTTATTGAGGAAAGTCAAGCTACTCACACTGAAAAATGTGGTTTTGTTATCTCAACATGTCACAAAATGCAAGTTTACACTGAACAGAAATACAAAAAAAGGGAAATAATAGAAAAAATACACTTATTTAAAAAAAAAACCCTTAAATTTTTAGATTGTTTGACCTATCCCAGTCTTCCCCTCACAGGAAGCAGCCTGTGTTGTACTACACCAGATTTAATTTTCTTTTTCTTCCTTTCTGCTCTTAAATACTAAAGAAACACAAAAAGCATCCCAGGGCACACGCACCATTGCTGAACGAGCACGACACACCTGCCCCAGCTAAAACAACTGCTGTTCTTTAGAATTCTGGGAAACTGTTCAGGATATTTTTAGAGTATTGATAAGCGAATAATCTTTCGGGTGAAAGAATTCCAATTACGGAGCAATTGTTTTCCTTTCTGGGAATTTGCTGGTACCAGTCTAGGAACTCCACCCAGGAGCTTTGGGAGTTGTCTTTTCTTACTTAGTCATCCACCTCTGGAAAGCCTCCAACCAAAGATCCCAACCTGAAGGACCCTGGTTTTAAAAAGATACATTTCATTATATTTATCTGCTAAGCACCTTTTTTAATTTTTAAAATCCCCCCTGATATTAAGAAAAGCCACCAGAACTCTCAGAAATAGCTCTGTTTCAAGGATTTAAATACCTTTCTCTTAATTTGGCTCCAGAATGTTCAGCTCATAAAGTGGCTGTACTGGAGACCGAGCACCAAGGTTCTTTTTAGTCAATCTTTTCTTAAACAAACACCATCCTGCTGCTGGCAGCACCATGACTGCAGATCACTGCATAAAATCCCATCTACAAACACAGGATTTGTTCCCAAACAAGAAGGGGGGAAAAGGGAACAGTAGCAGAGCTACAAATACACCTCGCTGCCATTTGGAACCACTGACATCTTCCAGCCAATCTTTGGGTTTTCAGGAGCTGTCAACATAGCAGAAAACGTGCAAGTTTTACTAATAGACACCTCAATCTTGTGTCCAAGGGTCTTAAATAATTGAATCAAAACCCAGGATGGTTCAAGCACAACATTTCTACCAGTTAGCCCTTCATTATCTCCTGTAGTCAACAAAGGAAGCTGTTGAATGTTCTGAACTTTAATTCCAACATTAGATTCTGATTCCTGGCACAAATTGTAAATGATTGAACAATATTAAAGCATGGACCACACTAGGTTTTAGGTAATATATAAATTATAACATAGCTAACAACAGGCAAATCTTTCCATGAGGCTGGGTTATTGGAATACTAATTGCCAATTTTCCTACTCTGAGAGCAAGAAAAAAAAATCAGTACACTGGCAAAATTCAATTATCCGTTTCAATAAAAAAATACTTTATTTCTTAACAGCAGAGATTTGGCAATAAGATTTTATATAACATCATTTACACCTGATTGTATTTCACTTCCAATTTTTTTAATCCTGCAAGGTACAAAGCAAATACTTATGAAAGGGACATGCAGCCAACGCCAAAGCTGCAATTATAGCCTTTCCTATTTGGCAGCAGCAAGTCAGGACTTGAGAGTTTTGTTCTCTTCCTTCAGATCATTGCTGAGGGAAGAAAGAAACCTGGAGATGCTGCTGGCACTTCAAGATCTGCTCATCCGTAAATGCTGCAATGATGCTGCAGAGGATGCCAAGCATTCTGCACTCACTTGTATCAACAGGGGAAAATCCCCACTTTTTCACCCGCTGAAAATGGCACAAACCATCAAAGAACTGCTACTGGGAAGAGACAGCTTACAAGTGGTCAAATTTTGTATTTTATTTCTTCAAGTTGTCCTCCCCATCCCCATTCTCCAGGGTCACATGTACAGGTATAAAGCAGCAGTGGGTTTTACAAGGTTACACTCTGAAAGGATTGTGGAATTTAAGGAAAAAAGTGCAGAAAACAGATGACAATGTCCCCGAATCCCCCAAAATATCAACTCTCTGTCACCTCTGTTCTGAAGCAGGAAGGTATTTAAAAAAAAAGAAACAGAATGTGCCTAAGAACTTCATGTATGATCAATGCAGTAATAAGAGGGACTTTTGGAAAAGTTATCCAAGTTTTTCATCCACGGTTTGTGACTAGACAATCCCGGTTGTAAGGTCACAAAAATGAGTGTGTTCTCAGATTTATCAAAATCCTCATAGCCAACAAAAGCTGCCACTGTTTCTGAACAGCAGCCCAACAAAATGCACTCCACCAGCCAATCTAGCTCCCCGAAATACTTCTAATATTTCAAAAGCTCACAGACAAAACATGTCAGCTCTTTCATCTTTTCTTTAAAAAACAAATTAAAAGGTTTGCAGAAATCTTTTTCTCCTTCCTCCATAATTACACTGATTTGGAAAACAGAACAACAATATTTAATTTTGGACCAGCAACAGGTTTTAGGAGTCAATACCCCATAAGACATGCCATCTACCCTTATATATTTACCCAGTTACTGCTCACATTAAAAATTCTTTATAAGTTGCTATTTTCTAAGACTTATTTTTATGTATTCACACATCTAAAAATGTGCTAACGCTATTGTTGAGCCAGAATTCAGTGGAAAAGCCTGTCCACTGCAGGGAATCTGTAGCCCACTTGCTTTAAGACACTCTCAGCAGTTTAATCTCCGAGTAGAGCCACTTTTAATGTGTGTACATACACAGAAATATATATATGCAAATACACACACAGAGAATATCCGAGTGCCTTTTTGCCAGCTCACAGCTAGAGAATTCCAACAGAAATTTAAGGCAACAACTTGAATTCACAGATTCCTTTCTTTAATAAGTAATCCTGAAGGCTGGGTTCGGGGTTTTTTTAGAGCCAAGTTCTCACTTCTGGGAGATCTGCAAGCAGCATCCTCCACACCAGCTGGGGTGAGGGGAGCAGCCTGGGGAGATGCAGCTGAGCATCCAACGGCATCACACCCCACCCTCTCTGCCACTGCTGACCAGGGACAAAGGCTCTGCCACCACAGAGCCACTATTTTAAGTGTAAAAACCCTGATTTTTGGCAAACACTGCCAGTGATCAGTAGGGCTCGTGTGTATGTGGCACCATGCTGGGAAGGAGCCCTCCTGCCCTAATCTCGCTGATCTCCGGAGGGGGGGGTCGCTGTTAAAAATGCTATTTAGCCAGCCAGGCTGCTCTGCACGGCTGCTGCACAGCCTCATCAAACTCATTAAAGCCAGCTCGAAATCCCAGGCTTGGCAGTGTAATCCCTTTAAGAAACCTGCTCAACTGGGCCGAGAGAATGAAAATATGGGAGCTGCTGAAGGGAAAGATGCACGAGCACTGCTCATCTCGTGGTCAGCACAGGAGAGGGACACTCCAGCCTCCTGGGCATCACCAGGGCCATGCTGCTGCCAGCACTGGACAGGGAATAACGTCCTTGGAAACCACAGAGATGTTGTGTCTGCTACCTCAGCAGCAGGAAGGACATTGAGCTGCAGCAGCATTCACCCTTCAGCCTCTACCCGACACGGAAATCCCTCCCCTTGTCATCTCTATGAAGGTAAAAGTTCTGCTGGAGCTGGCACAGCACAGAATTGGTGACTGTCCTTTGTGGGGGAACAGGAGGTGGCTGGAGTGCCACCTCCTGAGCTCTCACAGCATTCCAAACTGTCCAGTCTTGGAAAAACCCTCCCTGGGAGCTCCGGAACGCTGCGCCACTGTCACACCTTTGGACACCCCAGCAGGAGATGTTCCTCTTCCATGCACGAGTGCAAGGCACTTGTAGAGCTGATTTCCAGGCTTCCTCCTGCCTACAAAGCTGCTGCTGCCCATGGGGAGATCGAAAAACCCCAAATCCAGCACTGAGGCTGTGAGGAGGCAACGAGCAACACCACAGGCATCGTATTTAGAGAGAGAAAAGCAAAAGCTGCCGCTTGAAAAGGCTGCAAGAGGCAGGAGTGGGAGAGAGGCTCTGCAAGGACAGCCCAGGCTGCCTTTGGGACTTTTGCTCAGGAAGTCATGGCACTGGGATGTTTTCCATGCCCCAGCCCTGACGAGAGTGCAGGACTGCAAACTGCTGGGCTCCTTGTGTCCTCTCCACTGACCAGCAGCTAAAGGACTGCAAGGAAAAAGCTGTGGCACTGAGCTGCAGCCTCCTGCCTCCAGAGTTTTTAGGTAAATACAACAGCACGTAACTTCCAAATCCCACCAGGAGACTGCATACAAAGCTCCTAGTACAGTGACTAGACAAAATGTAAAATAAAATGAAATTAGAAGGTTCCCTATGGGGTCAGAGCAGTAAAACTGATTCTGATTAAGTTGCATTACCAGATAGAAGCAGGATCTCAATAATTTACAGCCAGAGACAGGATAAGTGTCCATTAGCATTAGTGTCTATGGATGTACACTTTCTATTTTTCCACATTTTTAAGGCCTCTGAGACCATGTCTGGGCCTCCGGCTTTCCCTCTTCCTGGCTCCAAACCATTGAAGCAAAACCCCTTCCCCCCAGGCAGAGAGGAGCCTTCCTCTTTAGCGTCCTCTCCACCCCCAAAGGGCGGGTAAGGAGGAAGGCAGGATTATTTGAAGTCAGTGTGGACACAGTATATGGTCTCTAATGGTATCTAGAACACAGAATTCAGGATAATTTGAAAAAGTTATGAGGTTGGACATGATCCAAATTCAGAGGAGCACAGCACAGCAGGATGTTCTGCAGATGTGTCAGTGCCTCTTAAGTTTGGCTGTCCCTGATTTTTTTTCTTGGGTTTGTTTTTAGGATACTTTTCAGCACCAGCAATCTTGGGAAGGGCGCGCTTGAAGCCAAACCAAGAAGTACTAAAGGAAATAAAAAAAATTAGCCAGATCAATCACTGCAGAAGGCTGGTGTCATTATATTAATTGTGTCTAAACCTCCATCAGTGTGTTCTTGGCCTTTTTCCCTTGGAGAACCAGTGCAGAGTGGCTGCAGTCATTTGGTGTCTCCTCCACTAACGAGCAGCCTCATGCCACTTCAATGCCTTCTCCCTCCCAGGAATCATTACCTCAAGAGTTAGAACTAATTTGACAAAAATCTGTTCTGCACCATCATCCCCGGGCTCTGGAGGTTTAAAGAAGCCATTGAAGGGACTTGCTGACAGGTCAGAACAGCTCTCCACCGGTCTCCAACAAAAACAGATGAGTAAGAACATCTGGGTAGAGGTTTGGACTATTTTTTTTTTTTAATAACTGATTTATAGTCACGGTACCTGCACTTTCCCATGTGCATTTTTGAAAGGAGTGGTACCAAGTTACTCCTCTTGCTCCCTCAAATTCCAGAGACTGAGGGATTTTTCAGACTGTGAGTACAATGAAAAAAAAAAAATCATCAGAAAACAAACCAGCAAGACCCTAGTGCTGGTTTATTTACTGTGTCCCCACTTTTGGGGTGGGCAGAACATCCCAGCAGGGTTCTCATCCCCTGGGGATGAACTGGGATCATCTCCGTGTGTTCTACCCCTCCCTGGTGCTTTCAGGAGAGCAAGGAGGGAGGGTAAGGAGCTGCCAGAGACTCTGCAGCTGATAAGCAGCAGCCACCCAAGAGGTGGTTGCAGGATTTTGTGTGTAGAAAGCTTGTAAGGCACTTTGGGAAGCTGCAGGATGAAAAGGACTCTATAAACCGAAGATATTATTATTATTAAACCAGTGATCTGACAAGAAGAGACAGCTCTTCAAATCTCTACAACAGCTTGAGCTGAAGAGATCAGGGAGTCCAATTTGAAAAAATAATAATTTGAAACGAGTTGGAGGATTAGAAGTGGCAGCTCTTTTGTGGATTCTCCGTGGCAGGTAAATTTAGTAGGCTACTTTAATTTTGCATCGTTTTAACTCCTGGCAATGTCCTGTGCATTGAATCTGACAGAGAGACAGAGTGTTTGAAGCTGTCGTGGCTACATTTTAGTCTCCCAATTTTACAATCAGTGTTTGAATCTGCTACTACAACTCTGGGTACAGAGATCAGAGGCTTATCAAAGAGGCATCCATTTCAAAGACAAGCAGCAGCTTTGACTTCATTCCTTCAATGCTTAAAATTCCTGAAAAAGCAGATGAGCATACCACAAAACAGGTCTGAAGGAAATCTCTCTATCGGCTGTAAACCTATTTCAGTATTAATTTTTTAAGGATCTATTTTGGTCTCAAGTAAAATAAGTGTGTTTAGCAGAGATAATCCTCTCAACAGGTGAGCTTAATATATGCCTTTTCCTGTGACTGACTGAAAGAACATTTTAAACTTATTGCTTTTTCAAGCATTAATTGAAGAACTACTTCAACCAGTTAGCTGATTTTGTTGAAATCTTTTTTTAGATTAATAATGTCTTCCCTTTCCTAACAAAGCAGCACTTCATTGCTTTATTGCTGCCCTTATTTTACCTGCATGGAGGAACCAAGGGCACCGTGGGCAGCAACTCGTGTACTTAGCAATGAGATGTTAAAGGTGTATCCCACACTGGAGTGCTGCTTTCCACACTCAACTCTTGGTTTTAAGCTGATTTTCAGCATTCACTCAAGTGATAATATGAGTGATCAGCATCACATCAGCATAGAAGAGAATCTGGGTGATTTTCTTCCTTCTGATCTCACACAAACTGCCCATCATCGAAGCCTGTGACCACTCACTGGAACCAAGTGCCTGGGCTGATTTCTGCTAGAAAGAGTGGATTGCTCCAAAGGGATTTGCAAATCTGATCCCAGCTGATCCAGCCCAGCACTGCCCAGGCCAGGGAAGCTCTGAAAAGCTCATGCAGGGAGCAATGGCTGGTTTCCCATGGAGCAATGGATCATTTCCCATGGAACAATGGATTTTTTCCCACACAGCAATGGATTGTTTCCCATAAAGCAATGGCTAGTTTCCCACAGAGCAATGGATCCTTTCCCACGCAGCAATGGATCATTTCCCACGGAGCTATGGATTGCTTTCCACAGAGCAATGGATCCTTTCCCATGGATCAATGGATCCTTTCCCACACAGCAATGGATATACTTTCACCAGGAGCACTGGGCAGAGTTTCCCAAGAGCAAAGGATGCTGTTTCCAGCCAGTCAAGCATTCCAGCACTGAGGATAACCTGGCTCCTGCCAAGGCAGGGCTCTGAGTGCAGCCCCAAGCCCACCTCTGCCTTCCTGCTTTCCTGAGTGCTGCTGATTGACCCATCCCAGCTCTTCAGCAGGACGTGGAGGCAAAGGGGAAAACGAGCAACAGGTTAATTAGTCTGATTAAGGCTGGGGAGATGTGGAACTCACACAGCACAGAAGCCAGGCCCAGCCAGCCTGAAAGGAGCCGCCCGCCCCTGCCAGCCAAGGAAGGCGTTCGAGCCGTGTTCGAGGGCCGTGGCCATTCCTGCAGCCTTGCAGCTCCACTGCAGGTGTGGGCACGCCCCAGAATGCACTGACAGGGCTGGAGAGTTCAGCTCCTCGGTGCCCAACTCACTTCTGACAAACAGCACCGAGAAGCTTTAACACATTTGGGTGTTTCTGAGAGCACTCCCAGCACCAGTTTGCGCTCACTGAAAGCTTTGAATTAAAACCAGCCCTGGAAGTGCAGGATGGCTGCAGGTGCCTCTTAGAGCAGCTCCTCCACCAGCATCCAGCCCAGGAGCACAAGTCCTTTCGCAGTATTTTTTTAAAATACTGCACACACACACTTGGACCCACTGACAAACCTGACATATTCTTCTGAATACTTTACATTACTGTTACTGACCCAGTAGGAAACCAAACACATAGAAAATCCCAGCAGAAGCTTTTTATGGGATGTGATGATGCTGTATCTACCTCATCCAATTCCATGAACCAGGCTGCTCTCATTTATGAACCGAGCATTTCTTTTTCATTGCTTTCTCTATTTCAGAGAACCGCAAGAAAACCATTTTGGGGCAGAAGTGCCACACGTTTGGGTCCTTTAACAGCTTCAATCGTAATAAGTAATAATCATAAAATCACAAGATGGGTTGGGTTGGGAGGGACCTTAAAGCTCATCTAGTTCCACAGGGACAGGGACACCTTCCACTGTCCCAGGCTGCTCCAAACCCATCCAGCCTGGCCTTGGGCACTTCCAGGGATGGGGAAACCACAGCCCCAGTGTCCCTGGGTGACAATAATGGATAAATTAAGTGGTGTCTGCCCAACTGGCTGCAGGCACTGTCCCCAGACCAGCACAGCGTCCATTCCCAACTCATCCTTCCTGCTCAACACCAGCCCAGTGCTGCTGCTTCCCCAGAAAAGCTTCCTTTTTAGAAAGTCAGTGTATGTTCAATAGATAAATAACCACCTCTGTACTTTGAAAGTGCAGAACTATAGCCATAAATAAGCATTAGTGCTTCAAAAACTTGTGAAACCACAGCTTTATGGTTTTAAACAGAGACAAGGTGGAATCCTGAACGGTGGCAATGTATTTCAGATGAAAGCTTTCAAGCAGATGAGGAATAGTTACAGGAGTTGGAACCTGAGTAACTACAGTTGCATTAAATTATTCCATCTCCAAGTCCATTAAAAATTGTTAATGGTTTTGTATGGCTTTTATATTTATTGGGTGGGTTTATTCCTATGTGAGTCATACATATTTATTACCAGAGGCCAGATAATGGTTATTAATAAAACTTCTTTTATTTGCATACTGTCTTGATGCTGCCCTAAATATTTACAACTGGACTATAAAATAAAAAGAATCCTCCAAAATTCTAAATCGCACCAGGGATGCATCACAACTTTGCTTTTTGTACTTTATTACTTTTTTGGTGTTTTGGTTTTTTTCAAAACTGGAAAAAAAAGCCCCTCAGCCTGGTAAATCCATTTCTTTTCTCAAGTCAAAAAAGCACTAATTCTCTCAAAGCTTTAAAGCACTTTTTTGTGTGGAGGAAGTGAGAGGAGATCCAAAGTTAAAGCTGGCTGGTTTTTTATAATTAAGAAAATACATATATTTCCACACATAATTATGAACAGCAACAAAAGCTCAGCATTAAAATAGGTCCACTGAATCCCTGGAACTGTGCCTGCCAACTAAAACACCTACTATGAATTTAGTAATGGGTTATGCAAACATAAATTACAGGGCCAGACATTTTAAAAGGAAAAAAAGGTGATTTATTGTCACACTGGAGACACGGCAGGATAGAAGCACAATTTCATTTTTCCATATATTCATCAACACTGCAGATGCGTTAATGCAAAAAGAATTCCAAAATAAAAATGACTCTCAACTGCTCTAATTCTCATCTGTCATTTAATTTACTTTCAAATTGTTACCAGGAAGCATTTTTTTTGTTTGAAGCAAGCAAAACACACTAAAAATTCCTGGAAGAAAATAGGTTTTAAGAGCACTTTACAAACATTTCTCCTCCTAAAAATCAAGACTTCATCCAAAACTGACCACAACAGTGTGGCCCTGCAGCAACTCAGGGTACTTGCGAGGGTTTTTTATAGAAAAGCTCTAAATTGTCATTTGTACCTTGGGCATTTGGTTTGTATTTTTACTCAACATATTAATAGTTTCTGCTTTCCTTTCAAGCAGATCTAACTGTTCACTTATCCACTGTCAGAGCAACGACAAGAATCTCTCGTAACTGGCAGCTCCAATAAAAGAATTATTTGTGACAACACCATAATTCAAACGAGAACAAAAGATTCCTGTAATTGCACCTGAGCGACTCTGAGGTGGTCCAGCAGTGAGGTGAGGGTTACAGAACTTTGTCCACAAAGTAAAAAAGGAAAAATACTGATTGAAGATGTTTAATTATTTCTTTGCTTGGTAAATACGCATGGGAAGGAAGAGCAGGGATATTGATGCCTGTTATTTTTATGACTCTTGAAAATAAGTAAAACTATTGTTCAGAGTAAATTTAGGAACTGAACTTCAGACTCACTTTGAGTGTTCTTGATAGAAATTCCAGGTTTTACACTTACCAAGTACCATAAAACAGAGTGTAAGAATGGCTGGTAATGGTTGGTACCACAGTGAGAAAAATCCCAGTTATTTCAGCTAAGAAAATGACAATATTTCCCCTTAAAAGCCAGTCAGCAATCCATCAATAAATCACGTTATATCTTAATGCACACTCCATGAAGTGCCCCCGTCCTGCAGGAGGAAGGATGACAAATGCTCTGTCAGACTGAGTTTTTTTCCTTGAGTTCTGACCTTGAAACGTTCTCCTCTCTCAGACCTCAGCCCCAGCCTTCCCCTGCCCCACTGGCCCCTCTCCAACTGGGTCAGCCCTGCCAGGTTCAAGCAAAGGCAACACCAGGGAAAAACAAACTGTTTGCTTTGCCTTCTCTCAGTGTCAGTGACAGCAGAAACTCGCTCAGCATCAAAGGCTTAACAAGGGAGATTAACTTGTAAATATTTGCTTACGGAGTGTCCCTTTGTAAAGCCCAGTAATACCCCAAAAATCCCCTTTTCTCCTGCTCTGCAATGGGAAATGCAGCACCCCGGGCATTGCTGGAATCCAGTACCTGCACCCAGCTCTGTGAGGAGAAAAGTGAATTCTCCAGCTCTCAGGAATGCTCAACCAGGAAAATGCTTAAATTAAATAAAACTAAATTACTAAGAGCAAGTGACTTCAGAGGAATTAATCTGTTCAACTCCTCTAATGAGTTCAGCTGAATCAGATGTGTCCCCCTCTTGAATATTTTTGGAACTCTTGAATAAAGGAATTGCCTGGATATTTTCAGATTTACAAAAAGACTTCTGAGGTAAATGTGTTGTAGAAAATTGATGTAAGGGTATCTTGAAAGCAAATAGATATAGAGACAGTAACTCAAAGTGGCCTAGGTCGTGTGGCTTCAGAAAAATGCTTTAAATTAAACTTCTCTGCCTAATAACACACAACACAATCATGACTTCTGCAGGTCAGGGGAATCACTCTCCTGGGTTTCAGATCTTTACAAATGTTGTTTGAAAATCATGAACTGTGAAATCCTACATAGCAATAATCCCCAAAACAGGGGTTCCTTCGGTACAAGGGCTTTCTCAAGCCCTGTTATTCCCAAATAAATCTCACAGATTCTGCTGCCCACCCTCTGCTGCCACCCTGCCCTGCTGGGAACAGCACAAGTTAAGACAATAAAGATAATTATTAAAAAAAATAAATTAATGAAGTCTACTGAGCATGGTAGGAATGGTCAATGGAGGTCAGTTTTTGGAGAATCCTAGAAAAATACAACCATGAATTGTAATTGTTTTAGTGTTCTCTCACTTCCAATAAAAGGCAGCAAGAGGTCATAATATAGAAATAGATGTCAGAAACACTGATGGGTTTCCTGTTAACAATGAGAATATGCTGAAGTGAAATATGTATTAAATAATGACAATAAAATTATTGAGACCATGAGTAAGGGCTGTCCAGGGTAAGGTCAGACCTGATTTAACCCCTGTGGCTCCACAAGATTGGTGTTTAGATCACATTTAAAGATATGGAGATTGATTTTATTACTTTTCTGGAAAAGTCACATAATAATAATAATAATAATAATAATAATAATAATAATAATAATAATAATAATAATAATAATAATAATAATAATACAACTTCTCCATTTAGCTTTTGAAATACCAAGCCCATGTAGTACAAATTATCATAAAAATCATTTACCTGGCAAACAAACCTCTTAAGAATAAAAACATGGGAAGGTAGGACATGGCACCAAAATATTATCCTAAAGGAGAGGCATTCATCAAAGGGGAAAAAAAAGAGAAAAGGGAAAGGGAAAAAAAGAAGGGGAAAGTGGGAAAAGGAAAAAAGGAGGGGAGGAAAAAAGAAAACAATAAAAGGAGTGGAACAACCCAGCTGTAGATGGCAGCAAATCAATATTCACCCCTCTGTAGAGACACTGAGAACATCAATTATCCTCAGACAGACTGTGTGTTTTCAGTAGATTTTGTGATTATTTCCACTTTGTCACACAGACTAGACCAAAGTTGACTGTGCAAAGTCATTGGGAATCAACACAATTCACTACCCCCAGCTCTGAAGATCCTGCTCTCAGTTCAAGAACTAATTCAAGCAGCAGAATTAATTTATTTTTTTTCCCCCTTAATTTGATTATCTTTTGCTGTAGAGACTGGGCATTTCAATGGAATACTCCAGAAACATTAGAGACAAAGAATTTTATAATTTTACACTTTAAAAAACTGAACCCTTCCATAATAACTGCCTTCATTTCCTTTAGTTCCTTGTGATTTGCAATTATAATGATTTTTTTTTAAAAAAAAAGCTGTGGATCTTAAAGATACGGATCACCTTGACATGCAACATGATGAATAAAACTATTACTTGAGTAAGAGAAGATTTTACAGGCACTTTTCTCTCTCTTTGGGGTGCTGCAGGCTGTGATGGAGCAGGGTGGGGATGACAGGGATTGTTTGGGTGGATCAGGTTTGATGTGGACAGGTAAAAATCATTTATCTGAGATCAGCCAGGGGCTTGGGGTCAGCAGGCTGCCCCTCCACCCAGCCCAGTTCAGGTGTTGTTTTGTTTTCTAGCACCTCCCCACATTCCATTTCCCAGAGCATCTTTGTTTGGGAATTTCTGTTTCTGTGCTTCTTGTCCACAACCCTGCCCATCGAACCCTTAATCTGCTGTACGGGATTCACATGGGAATTTGGCCATTTAAAGGCAATCCTGACTTTCTCCATCTCACCAATTCAGTTCATTTACAGCCCAGAAACTGCAAAAGGCAACAACAGGGAGGAATCAGCCACCCAATTTATGCTATCAAGATAAAAACCACGGGCCACAGCAACAGGACAGGCTCTAAATCTGACCTTTATGCAGACACCTCACATCTGCCTGACTTTGCTGAGCTCATGATCTCCCATTAAAAAACCAGCAGCTTATTTCAGTTCCCAAGAGCAGCTGACCCCGGCCTCCCAGGCTGGTCTTTTGTCCTGTGCTCATTTAATGACCCCAGGCTCAGGTGAGCCTGGTACAAACCCCCACAGCTCAGTATCACCTGCCTTACACTGCCAAACCACAGAGAAAAGCAATGGGGGGTGCAGGTTAATCAGGCATTAGATAATTTAAACATTTCCACTGTTTAAAACAGAAATACATGCGCAAAAAGCAGTTACTGAACTAAGAATCTGAGTAAAAACAAAAACAAAGTTATCAACATTAGGAACTACCTATGCTTCATGCCAAAAATTGCATCTGAAATTATTTAGAGACTAAAAAACCCCAACTCTGAAAGTTGGTTATTAAAACATTCCCTTATTGACACCAGAATTGGCACATGAGGACAGGATTAAGTAAACCAAGGATTTCACAGAGGTTAAAATACCCCCAAAAATTCACAGTTGGTCACAACAGTTCAGGATTTGTCACTGCAAGAAAACAATCATCTGATGCAGGCTGGCAATTCACATGATATATTTTGAGATGTCTTCCAAGTAACAGTCATGTAAAATTGATGTTTCAAGTAATCTCCTGACCAGCCCCAGCCTTCCACAGGAGGTGCTCAGGGGGAAACAAACTGAGACTGACAATACTCCAAAAACATCTACGAGCAGCGGGTCCAACATGACCTCCTGAAAGGTGTGAGGAGGTAAAGAGTATTTTTGCAATAACAGGTTAAGAACCTTTTCTAAAAGTTTCTGCACAACCCGTGCTGAATTTTCTGTTCACATCAAGTTCCCAAACACGAGACAGTTCTTCCCAGAGCCATCTCCCAGTATGCCAAGACAGAAATAGTATTTTAACATTTTTAAATACCAAAAGCCCTAGGGTCATTCCTCCAAACATGAAAACATTGTATTGCTTTTGCAGCAATTTGATAATTTGCAGGGAAGGCAGAAATGACCCAAATAGATCTGTCATGATTTTTAAAGTCAAAAGGAACAGAAGTATCTCCAACTTTGTTGGTAATTGTGTGAATCCTGCACAGGAGAGAACTTTCACACAGACATTACGGAAAGTCAAGGCAATCCCCGCTTGTCTCCTGATTGATGGTGGGACTGGCGAGGGCAGAGGAAAAGAGATGCTGGCGCAGCCCAAAGCAGGGCTGCACCGGCAGGGATGCAGGCAGGGTGAAACCGAAAATGGAAAAGTGCAATTCTAAACAGATTGTTACATTTAACAATTCCATCTTTGTGGGTTTGTTTCTGTTTTTAATGCCGAGAAGGTTGTTACTTCACGGTGGAAATCTAAATTGAGCCATACCCTGGGTTATTTATCTATCTGAAGGACATTCTGCATCCAGGCTGGTTTTCCACCACAGAACTCTTTTGTTAGGAGAAAGAGCACGTTGGCTGTTTTAGGAACACAAATGTATCAGTTTGGAAATGCCAGCGGCTCCCTGGCACTCCCTGTCCAGCTCAAGGATGTTTCCCATCCTGGGGAGGTTCCCAGACCCAGCTGCAGCTGCTGGTCGTGCCTTGGATTGCTGACTGCCTCCAGAACTGCTGGAGTTTGGAGAATGCTCACAGAGCCCCTGCTTCGGGGAGTGCAAAAACAACTGCAGGTGAACACACCCTGCACCAGCTGTAAGTTCGGTGTGAGGAGCAAATCCCGGGCAGTTTTCCAGCTGGGAGAGCTGGGCACCCACATCTACCACACCAAAGCCCTTCGACAGGACCCTGCGGGCAAAAACTGCATCTCAAATTACAGCTGCCCACTCCTGCAGGTCAGATACTTTCTTCTAATTCTTTGATCCCATTTTCAGTCTTTCTCTATCTGAGAAAGTAGAAGTTGCTCTTCAGAAACAAAGCTGCAGAGAAGGCAGACAAAGAAAGAACCTAAAAATCCATGCACGTTTGTAAAGGAATGTGGTTTCACAGGGGTCCCAGAACAAAAGATGAGGATGTAGAACCCCACAGAGATCCCAATTTCCTCAAACACTGGGGATGTTCAGAGTGTAGTCCCTAAATAAACAGAACTCCTTTTGTATATTCTGGAAGAGAGTAGAGACTACAGAATTGTATTCTGCAAAATAATATTTAAAACCTTCCCATCAAATTATTTAACTTCTGTATCCTCCTTACTGGAAAGGATTAATTGCATTTCATTTCCCACTATATCTCTTAAAATAACTACATGTTCCTCTGTACATTCCTCTCCCACTGAGTGCCCAAGGCGCTGTCACACTTAGAAAGTGTAGTGTCTTGGGGTTTTTTGTTTGTTGCTCCCCTTCTGCTCCACAAAAATAAAACTGGCTTAAAGAAATCCTCCTGAAATCTGTACCGTGCCATCAGATGGGAGCTGGCAGCTACAGATTCTGAAGAATTTGTCATTATCTTTATAGGTAAAAAAAAGGAAGGCAGCAGGAAACAAGTTTGCAGTATGAACTTAAGTTTCTAGCAAACAATTGAAAATGTGACCCTGGAATTCCATGTATTTTCTGGACTCTGTACAATTTCCTATACCCTCTGTATTCCTTCACTTCTCCCCCTCCTTCTCTTCCCAACAGTTTGCAAAGGAAATCAACTCACCCTCTTACAGCCCCTGAACTCACTCTGCAAATCCTTTTACTCCTTTTAGAAAGCCCTGTTCCTTCAGAGCTGCAGTCCCCAAATTCTGTTTTCTTCAAAAAGAATTGATTTCTGCCTCCTCAGGGCAATTAAACAACACTGCCTCTTCTCCTGCTCCCACATTCCCTGTCCCCTCTGGCTCAGCATCCCTCGCTCTGCACCCCTGGGAAGCAGAGCAGCACCTGCTCCTGGAGAAGCAGCAGGAAAGGCTGCGGAGCTGCCTGCTGCTGCTGCCGCCTCCCAGGAAGAGACTTGGAAGGAACTGGTGCTGGCCCATCAGTGATCTGGAACCGGCTCTGGAATGCCACAGCAAATCCTGGATGAACAGATTGCTGCATCAGCAGGGGAGAAATACCCAAATCCACGGAGCAGAGAGAGGAGCCAGCCCTGAGCGCTGCTCTGCTTCCAGCAAGCACCAACGTGAGATTATCCCTGGGCTGGAGGTACCTGCACACACCTGTGCTCACGTGAAGGGTTTAAACACTCCCACCTCTCACCTTTCCCAGTCTTCCCCCCGCTCCCTGCAAGTTTCCCCCCACACCTGGTCCAAGCACATCCTCCCAGGGGAGCTCAGCTCTGCCCTGACCTTGTTGTGTTTCCAGTGGAATCAACAGCGAAACTTAATTTGATTTTTGATGGAAAAATGAGCATCTTTGAAGTTATGCCCTTGATACAGATTTATTTAGGCAGTGAAATGTCACTTTCTACATCCAAGTGCTCGGAGAGTTTGGATTGGCGAAGGGTTTTTTGCGCAATTCTCCAGGTTTTACATTATTATGTAATTTAGAGCAAGCCTGTCTGAAGGCCGGTGTTGATGCTGCCTCTAAAAACATCAATCCACATTTCAGTATTTACAGAATCCAAAAGCTGCCAGGTGAGAAAAACATCAGCAACAAGCAGGTTTAGATACAGACCTGGCAGTACATACAAGAAAACAATGGAAAGAAACCATTAAGAACAAATCATCACTTCCACACAAGATCATTGACCACAGCAAGAGGCTGGCACAGCTTCTCTCCTTACCTCTGGAGTGTTTTTCTTGAACTCACGACTTTGCTCAATAAGTTTTTTCCTGGACTGCTCACTTTCATCTTGCCGGTTCGCCAATATTGTTGCTGTGGTATCGAGCTCTCTCTGTTAAGAAAAAGAAACAGAAACAAAACAAAACAAAAAAAGGAGATATAGTGAGAGCTCTGTTTGTCAGAGAAATTAAAAAAACCCCACATAAATACATCGTGTTATTGGGAATAGTGAACTCGAAAGGCTATGGAGCAGCACAGAACAAAGCACCAGGATTACAGAGATCTGACCTCCTGAATAACAGCAAGTGAAACTCTACAACCTTTGGATTCCATCTTGCAACCAAAACATCACCATTTTTCTCAAAACTGTTCATTACAGCACCCCAGCCTTGCACAGAACAGCAGCAAGGGCACACAACACACACCTCCTAATAAATTCCCAAATCCAGTGAAGATTGCAGAACTTGGACAAAGTCAAACTAGGTTTATTTTCACCTGCCTGCTTTTTAAAGATACTGGTCTACCCCTTTTTGAGTTATCCTATTACAAAAAATTATTAATTCAAATACTGGTTAAGCTTATACTTGAATCTGGACTAGTTATGCCTCAGTCACTCTTCATTTCCTACAACACGCTGTAAGTAATTCCATACTACCACTGCCGTGCTCCTTGCCATTCAATCTTGCCTTATTTGAAAACAAAATTATCTTTTCTTATTATTGGAATCTATTCCTCCAGGATTATTAGCAGGTATCTCAATTTCCTCTCTAAAACATGTATTTTTTCAATGAATGCCAGAGTCTCTTCCAACAGTTTCTGCTGGGCTGAAGCACAGGTCCCCCTGTTCCCCAGCTTCTCCCAAGTGTGTTATCCCCATCCCAGCTCCTGCCCTCAGAGCTGTGCTTCCAGATGGCCCCATAACAGATTGACTGGGGCACTTAGCAGTGCATAAACCAGCAATACTCAACCTTCTGGGTCAGTTTATGCCTCTTCTGAACTATTTCCAGATAACATGAAAAAACAAAGGGAAACCCATCCATTCAGCTACAGACATCGTTCCCCAAGTCACTGGGAGAACCAAGAATTCATAGAAGGAATTTGACATTATTTACCCCCCTTATTAATTCAAAAAGAGAAAAGCCTGGCTGTGAGAAAAGTCCACGAAAAGGGAGAACAATGTGCTAGAGCAAGGCTGCCTTAAACTCATCCCTCTGCCCACGGGCCTCCAACCTGCCTGCAAAACTCCCAGTATTCCCACACCACAAACCTGCCATGCCTCTGGAATTTGTTCATAACTCAGCCACCTCTAAGGGACCAAACCCACAAGCCTGGGACCTGCTATCAGGTCTAACACCAGACCCTAAATAGGTGGTCAAGTCACTGACTTGATAACAGATACAGATACTGCTGTCTAAATACTCTGAAAAAGCCTCATTCCTAATTTTAGATACATTTTTGAGTGAGTAAATCCTGGATGGATGGGCGTGTGTTTTATATAACTCCACAGTTTGACCTCTGGAGGGAAACTAAAAAGCCTTCTGCAGTTCCCAACTCAAGAGGACCAGTATTTTTTCCCCTTTAGGTTTATTAGCATAAAATTAAGACTTTTTTGGTTTTGTTTTTTAATAAATATATGGCCCATAGTTCCCCTAATCCTTGGAAACTAGCTCAATATGACAAATGACTTCGAAGCCAAGCAACGTGCTGGAGCTAGTGACCTAAATATTGTCACCAAAATGCTTAAAAATCCTTCTATAGCTGCCTTTGAGTAAAGAAACAGGGCAATATGTCCACCAGATCTTGGTTTGGAATTCTGTAACATATGTGAAATCTATTGCAGAAAAGTGGGAAATACTTAACAGTTGGATAAACCACATTTGAAATTCATCCCAGCTAAGTTTATGCAAGAAAAAAGAGCAACAGAAACCAATGTGGTTAAGCAGAACTATAAAGAGCAATATAACGGCTAAGCAGAAGGCTTTTAAAAAATATAAACAATCTGGTACGGCCAGAAACTTGGAAAACTATATTTAAAAAGGAAGCACACATTTAGAGCCAAGCAAAGAAAACACAAATCATGAAATAAGAGGGAATTTCAGTCGAGGAGAGAACCAAGTGCTTTGGATCCCGATATTGAGTGCTAGCGCGGCACCTGAGCAATGGAAAGCAAGGCTTTTACAGACCTGTGCTTCCAAGGGTAGGGACAAGAAAGAAAAAGGACTGATTAAAAAATAAATAATATTTCACATTTTGTGCTACAATGAAGGGAAGAGTCGGGTGGCAAATGACAAAGAACCTTCTCACCCTCACTGATCGACAGCGGTGCCACAGGGCGCTCACGCCGGGCGCTTCCCATTCCCCTCTGAATTCCTTCTGGGACAGGTCTGGGAATTCCTCAGCACGGAACATTTCCTCCTGTGACACCCTGGGCACAGAGGCTGCCAGGGAGAGCTGCCAGCACCCCCTGCACGGAGCTGTGTGACTGGGGCTCAGCACTTAGAGTGTGAGATGCAATTCCAGCTGAGCAGCAGCAGGGATCTAACCCGATGATCTGGTACAAAATAAGGTATTAAACCTTCAAGCCATGCCATAGTTAATAAGACCCGAATCAAAACTGTTTGGAAAAATCGCTAATCTTTTCTTCCTTACTTGATTTGAACTGTGTACAAAGCAACTTTCATTTATTTAAACCTAGTAATAGGTACAGGATTACAACCCACAAGCATTAATGGCAGATTTTTCATACTTTTGTGATTTAATCTCAAGAGATAACCCAATTTAAAAAAAAAATTCAATGTGGCCAATGCATTATTTCTACAAGCAAGCTCATTTTAAGGAACAAACAGTGGTAACTTCGATATTTCAAACCTGAGTACTGTGTAACACTCAGAGGTAAACACTTTCCCAAGCCTTGCAATCACTCTTTAAGTGGATAACAAGTAAAAGGAGATGTAATTCTGTGCAGAGAGAAGTGTGTTGGAGAGTCAAAAACAGGAGCCCATCTCTCAGTATCATCCTTCCCACCTCTGAAATCAAAAGGGTTCCAATGAAAAGCAAACAAAAACCAGAGCTCAAAGGTGTTGCAGCTGTGACCTGGCTGTGGAAAGGATTCAAAGCCTGGGAGCTTCAGTTCCACTGATCCCACACTGGCTAATGAACTTTATAGCCCAAAACTCAATCACCCCTGCAGAAAGGGAGTCGCTGCTCGGAGCACATCTTGAGAGAGAACAAGCAAGGCCATTATCCCTCCCCCTGCCCCAAAGTCCCATCGATTCAGGGCAGGCACAGCTCAGAGATAACTAAAGAACTCTCTCCAGGGTTTCTACTTTGACCCTTTTGAACAAATTTATTGGGGGTGGGAGGGAGGCAGTGGGAGGAGAGGAGATAAGAAAGTCTCATGCTCCTAAGTGTGGGAGTTATTAGAAGCAGTCCCCAGAAAACAAACATTAAAAGCTTTCTTTCAGGCAGTATAGAAACAAAAAATCTAAAACTAGGAGGGTCAATCCACTGTCCTGTGTAACAACAACCGCCTTGAGGTGAATTTATGGTCTCTCAAATCAGGTGCTGCCAGACCCCGTTGGACTCCCTGTTCACCCTGCCGCAGTCACCCCACAGTGACACAGCTGCAGGGGATCCACCAAAGCACAGGGAGCCTCTGGAAATATCCCATCCTTCCCTTCCCAATTCCTGCTGCACTGAACCAGCTCCCTGCTCAGGGCCCAGCTGTGCCCACAAGGACATGTACCATCACCAAGGGAGGTGGGAAAACACAGCTAGAGTGAGGGGGCTGTGGAATCCCCCTTTTGGCACCAGCCTGCAATTAGGCTGACCCCAAGTAATTACGAAACTCCAGGCTCACAGCAGGCGAGTTTCAAGGTTGTTTTCCTTTAGGGCTGACACGGCTTTGCCTACCAGATGCATTCCCTGATAATCTCCCAGCAGCAGCTCTGCACCACGGACCCGTTCTGCACAAGTCCTTCCCTTTCCAGAACAAGATTCCAGTCAGCCCCTCCATGCCAGAGACCTGGGAGCTGTTGGGTGGCTGCTCTCAAAGCTGAGTCCTAAAAATTACTCATGTGGGAAAACGATTTCAGGAAGAAATTGAACTTTCGTGGATATTTACAAAGTCTCTATTCCCTCGCCCACTTCTAACAGTTACTGGCCACTGCCCTGCCATGGGCATTTCACAACCAATGACACCACCACGCTTCAGCATCCGAATTCCCCCAAAAGCTGCTCCAACAACCAGAACTCGTCCTCAGTCCCTGCTGCAAACCAGTATTCCCATGGCTCACATGGAAGAAGGTACAAAAACCTGTAAAAACCATCTGTAACTACTGTGACATAACCATATCCCAAACTTCTGTAATTCTCCCATATTTAAATGTTTAATCCTTGCTGCATTCACCAGAAAGCTCCTATGCTGGCACAAGAAACACATCATAGCTTTAAGACAAACTGATTATTTCCTGGTAGGCTTTTAGATACGGATGCACAGCCCAGGCTGTGCCTTTTAAGCATGGCTGTAGAAATTAACAGGACACCAGGAAGAATTTTTTCATGGAAAAGGTGGTCAAGCACTGGAATGGGCTGCCCAGGGAGGTGGTGGAGTCCCCACCCCTGGAAGGGTTCAACAACTGGATGTGATACTCAGTGCTCTGGTTGAGTTGTCAAGGTGAGATCAGTCACAGGTTGGACTTGATGATCTCAGAGGTCTTTTCCAACCTTAACGATTCTGTGATTCACCAGAAACCTCATTTTACTTATTACAGGGACCGACACAAACCACAACTTCATGTAGATGAGGAATTTTCTACCAGTAAATGTAGCATTAACCGTTTCCCCCGAAATCCTGTTTCTGTGCACTTAAGGTATTTCCCTTTATCACCAGTTCAATCAGTTCCCCAGTCTACTGATAATCTGCTACTGAAAGGAGTTTTCAGAAGTCTCATTTCTGTTTTCATCCTCTCACAGGATTGCATTTGTCAGATCCATCAAAGCTCTCAATGTAGCTCTTTGCAATTTTTAATTTCCTATGAAAGGAAAATTTCCCAGTGCCAGGATGACACCAGCGTAGAAGTGTCTGGCACAACTCTGCAGATGCACAGCCTGCTTGTCTTGGGGAAATTCCACATTTCCCCAGCTGATCCATGAGGCAAATCCCACTTCAATCTCAAAACCCCATCGTTTCTACCTGTCCAGAAGCCAACGTACCGATCACATGAGTATTTCAGAAATATTTCAGAAATTATAAACTGCTTCGCAAGCTTGGTGTGCTCCTCTGGAAAAACAGAGCCATGTCCATCTGATAAAGCTCTAGATTATGGCTGGGGGAGAAACCACAGAGCTGACACTGGGAATTTTTGTTAATGTCTGTTTTGACTGTCAAAGGCCGGCCCCAGATCTAAGCTGAAAGTGCTTAGATCTCAAGAACGACCATCCCATCTTACAATTCAACTGTGACTGCTGAACAAAGACCAGAATACCTGTAATTTACACTCCCAGGGGAAGAAAAAAATAATAAAAACCCACAAGCATTACAACACATTTCTTAGGAAGCATTTTGCCACTTGGCAAACTGATGAAAGTACCTTTCACATGCAGAATTAGTTACAAAATTTCAATAAACAGATTTTATTTCCGCATACTGAAGTAATTTGACTCCAAGCAAGTTTTTAAACAAGCTTTAACTGGAACAAATTTGGGGCTCTACGCAATGCTTTCGGGACAGGGAGTCAACGCGTGTGGTGGCCACTGCAGAGAACAAAGAGAGCAAGGACAGAGGTGCCAATGGAGCCATCAATAAAATTATCCTAATTAGCAGGCTGCTAAAAAAAAAAAAAAAAAAAAAAAA
>VYZT01057181.1:221-44155 GCA_013400735.1 Pomatostomus ruficeps | reverse complement strand
AAAAAGAAAATGTCAAAAAAAAAAAGGAAAATGTAAAAGAAAAAAAGGTATTGTGGCTTTGTCTGCTCACAACAGCAACAGCCAGTGCCTCAAATGCAGGCAGAGCCTATCAAACCATCTTGCAAGAGGGGAATGGTAGCACTGGCTTTTCAAAAGGAGCTACTATCAGCAGAAAGCAGCCACACAAATACCAACACCAGCAAAAAATGCACTGTGACGGGAAAAGCCTGGCAGTGCCACAGCCGAGATGATTATTCCTGTCTTTTCTTTAACACCTGGAATTCAAAACATTTTAGAGAATGCAAAGAACTGGAGACCACCAAATGCCAAAGGTCTGTAGTGAACAAGCTTTTTCTCTCACTCAACGAAACAATGAAATATTGCCTGTTTGTATCAAAAAGTGGTTTTTCTTCTCCCAGCATTATTTACTCCCTCTTTCCACCCTGCTCAAACCGAGGTGCGGTGCGACTGCACCAGTCCCAGTCCCAGCCCTGCTGACAGTGGCACCACGTAGGTGACGGGCTCTGACTTCTCCGCGGGCTCTGACTTTCTTCTTCAAATCTCAGAAATGAGCATCAGGCTGCACTCACAGCACCCTCAATCTCCACCCCAAAGCTTCTCCCCTCCTCATGTTCCTCACTTTCTACCCCAGACTGTCACTGATCCCTTTGTTCCCACCAGGTCCACCCTCACCTCAGCCCTACAGCGGCACCATTCACCTCGGGCACTGGGTGAGCTGAAAACCAGCAGGAGGGTGGATTTTATCAGAGCCAGCAGCACCCCTGCTCTCTGCCTTTCCACCCAATTTCCTTCCCAGCCTTCCTTCCCAGCCTTCTGCCTTCCCAGCCTTCTCCCCAGCTGCTCTCCCACAGAAGCTGCACAGTGTGAACCCACCAGCTTCCATTACCTCACCCTGAGACCCGCAGCTTGGGCTCAGTACCCGGCACAGAAACTGTCAGCAAACCCACTCTGCCAGTTACTTAACACTCTGCTCGATTTTGCACTGCAGTTCATCACACTTTGAGAGGACATAAATCTCCTAAAAAGTGAGTGTTTGCTGGGGAGGGGGCTCCCTGTGCTTTGCAAGCACAGCACATCCACAGGCAGCCGGCTGCGGCTCCCGGCCTGCGGGGAGCTGCCTACGGCTTCGCCCACTTCCCACACCATCGTTTCACACTCTTCCACTCAAGAGCAAAAGTTCAAACCGGCTTCTTCAACAGCTACAACAGAAAAAGCCAAAAAGTAAGGAGTTAACGGAAGTGTTGCTGCAGTGAGGCTTCCCAGAAGGCAGGATTTCAGAGGGATACAGCAAGGGGACAGTGGTAAGCGGTGAGGGCTGCTCCAGCTTGGAGCAATCTGCTCACCCACCATCCACTGGCCGTGGAATAAAATCACAATACAGCCCTGTGAACACCTGCTCAACTGCCCTGTGCCGGCTTCCTACAGATAAAATTAAGTTCGTCATGTACATGCTGGTTAATCACTGTGAAAGAAAAAAAAAAATGCCTCAGCTTTGTATTTGTGACTTTCAGGGCAGCTACAGGGCGGTGGGGATTCAAACTGCACCTTCTCCTGCCAAATAAAATAAATTATGGGAAACCAAAGGAAACCCACTGCTGCCTGCACAACCCTTGCCTGGGCAAGACCCAGAGTAAAGTCCAGCTCTTGCTCTCCTATCTCGCTGGCTGATCAAAGGCTGACCAAACACGAGGCCAGCGGCTGTACTGACCATGGCTCCAACCACACCACAGCAGCCAATTCCCCTGGGGCTGAAATGGCCACAGAGAACATAAAACCCACACTGAGGAGACCATGGCATGCTGGGTCCCACCAGGGGCAGGCTGTCCTTCTCCTCCGCCTCTGTCACAGCTGGTCAGGGCAGGAGGAACGTCCCCTGTCCACTCCTCAGCCTGCCCACACATGGGGACAGGGAAGGGAGAAGGACACTGAGGGGAAACCAACAGCTTAACCAGGTTTCTGACCCCAGGAACTGGGAGCCAGGAGCTGCACAGCATCCCTGACCCACAGAACACGTTCCCTGTGTGTCTGATCCCAGCACACCAGACAGGAGATGCACAGGACCCATGATCCACAAAACACATGCCCTGTTCTTCTGACCCCAGCAAACCACACAGGACACATACAGGACCCATGATCCACAAAACACGTTTTTGGTAGAAGATTTTAAAAAAGAGTTTTGGCCTTTAAATTGGAAAAACCTATAAAATAAATGGCAATTAACTGATGAATACAAACTACTGACTGCACTACTCCTGCCATTTGTCTGAAGCCCCAGTGCAGCAGCCCCTGCTCAGGGGATGACGCTGCCATTTTGTAATAACGCACCTTCAGCTCGTGCCTTACTTCCAAGGAAGATCAGATCCGTGAGCTACATTAAATAATTCTTTTGAGCACAGATCAAAGTAAAACGTGATCTTAAAAGAGTGGTTTAAATATCAGAAAATCCAACTCTTTAACTAAGCTCTGTTACATCATTTAAAGTATTGAGTTACTCTCCTTGCAGCCTAAGCTGTGCTGGTAAATGAAGCATGACCAGGCTTTAAGCGAGGCACGTCCTGTAACACAGACCAGGATTTATAACTTGCTGTACAGGTTGCCACCAATAAATCAATAATATATCTACACACACGGGCGTGTTTCAGTGTCAGTTCTGAGAACTTGCTGTTTGAAAAAAAAACCCTCAAGTTTTTTTGTTTCTATTCTAAATGAAAACAAACTCGTTGCTCAGCTTTTAGTTAACTTCACCCAGCTCCTAACTACACTGTCTTCTAGAACAAATTTCACAATTTTTCTTTGATGAAATGTGTTATTAATTTTATTTTTCTTTTTCAACAGGGTTAACCATTACAGACAGACCAATGTCCACCTTGAGTCCATCACAACTAACACGCAATAGTCCTTCAGTCTCCAAATGCAACTTCCAATCTCAAAGCTACTTCGGCTGTTTCCTAACACTGGGATATAAAATATTTACCAACAAAAGTATAAATACACATTGCAAGAGCAACCTAAAAATACTTTTAAAACCACATTTCAACAAAGTAATTCCTTAAGGGATGGGAAAAAATTACCATGAACTTGAACTAATCACCTCGTGTTTTGCTCCCTTCTCATGTTTTTGGGCATTGCAGGAAGGGGATAATGGATGAATAAACTACCCTACCATGACAAATATGGCTTGGAAAGATGGGGCTGGGCACAACTTGGAATTTTTTGTTGTTTTAAGTTTAAAATCCTTAACCACAGGCATGTGCACTGGGGAAAACCTATAAAATATATAATGGAAACGCTGTCCAGTCCCTTCTTGCAGGCACAATTTCACCTCCCCTTTCCACGTGTCCTTCAGGGACACACTGAAATTCTGATTTCCTCCTTCACTGGTGGCTTTTGCTCCCTGTGGAAGAGCTGCTCCAGGGAGCAGCGGGCATGGGACAGGGGCATGGAGGAAGCTGGATGGGGAACTCGAGTTAAGAAATCAGCAGCAACAAAAACAAGATCAGAAGAAAATTACTGGCAAATGAAATTGCTGTTTGATAAACAATTTAAGCAGGAAGAGTATTTGGCAGATGGTTTCCAGGGAACGGTCCTTGACTCCTGACTAACATGCTTCCTCCCTTGCTCTGAGTTTGTTGACTTTCTGGGCATTGCTGTAAGGTTTAGGCAGTTTCCCATGATGGGAAAAACGCAGCTTTTTTTTGAGAAGTTGCCTGTGAATGTAATTGGTGGATGTTTTCTAAAAACTTATAGATATAAATAGGAAACAAGAAAGCAACAATTTCTTTATTTAGGCTTTTCCTACTACTAAGAAGTCCCATTTAGGCATCTCAGTATCCTTTCTGATCTAAACCCCAAACAGTGACTCAGTTGGGCATGACAGCCCACAATGAGAAATGTATATCTGGCATTTAATGCCAACAGCAAACATGACAGATTTTGGACAATCAAAGACTTTGAAGCTTTTCTGAGATTTTTTTTACAGGTTTTTGTGTTGAATCTGGACAATTGCAGTCCGGCATAAATAAATACCAAGCACACTTGACAGTGAACTGAAATCGAGAGGCAGAGGCGGTGGAATGCAGAATGCCTTTTCTAGGTGTTTCCCAACAACATATTGCAGTACTTAGTTAAGCTCATTTTCTGTGACATGAAAAGGAAAATAGCAGAATTGACTCATGAAGTAAAATTAGCTGATGTGCAGTCACAAGGAGGCCGGATTGGAGCTGACAGCAGCCAGAACTGCATTTAACAAAAACTAACATGCTTCATGCTAATAATGGTGCTGGTTCAGAGCCACCAGGACTATTCTCTGTATTTTTAACATGGGCTGACTGCTTTTAAACCAACATTTCTAATAGCATACCCTAAGCCGTACATCAGGAATTATTTAAAGACCTTCCAGGAGTGATGTATTAAGAAAAGCATTCATAAAATAGATTCTAAACACAGCATTTCCAGTCAGTAGATGCCTCCCAGGATGAGCACCAAGCCATGAACAGCCAATATCTACGTGCTCTATGATCACAACTAAGGTAGACAGGACAGCTAAAACACTTTTTTAACCACAGGAAAAAAATATCTTTGGTGATAATTTACAGAATTCCTCCACTATTCACTGTAACAAATCACCCTCGAATGAAAACAACAGATTTAGTTGCAGTGGCACTGTCAACCTCGCTATGATACACTGGCACTAAAAAGTCCTTAATTTTGGCTATCAAATACAATTTCAATTTCTTGCACTTTAGGGCAGTAAAAACAATCCTGTGAAGACTCTGTGTTTACAATCCCGCAGTAAAGAATGCAGCTGTCTCAATCAGTGCTGATTGTCTGTTAATTAGCTCAGTTCTACAAGCTGATGGAACAGATTACTCCATTCCCTCCCCGCGCTCAGAAAGAAACTACAAATACAGTTATCTGCAATACAGTAATTTCTGCTTCCCGACAATTTGGGGAGGTAGGTGATGTACCAGGGACATAAGTGATCTCTGTACCAAGAAATCATTTCTGTTTGTGTCTGTGCCAGGCACTCTGTCATACAGTGATTCTCAGTCCATATTTATAAATACACACATATCTCTCTCTCCTGTATGAAAGCTGAAATAAAGAGCACCGCTTTCTGATAAAACAGAAATACCTCCCCTCTTTTGCTGTGGCTGAAACCAAGTAGATGATGTTCAAGGTCCCTTCCAACCCAAATCGTTCCATGATTCTGGATTATCTGAGTCCTTCAGGAACAAGTCAGGTCCTCATGAACAATTTCCTATCTATATTATGTATTTAAGCAGAAACACATTTCTGACCCCAAAGCAGCAATGAATTTTGTCACCTAGAGCAGCAAACTGCAGATTTTCAGTGAACAGTCTGAAGCTGCTGTTGCCATTCTCCATGCCCACGTGCTTTTCCAGCAAAGCACAATAAAAAGCTGCATTACCTCTGAGCTACTCTCTCAGATTCACTGCCTCCAGTATCTCCAGCCTTTCCCTAGATACTCTTGAAGAGAAGCCAAATTTTAGCTTTCATACATGCAGACAAGAGGTTGGACACCCTCATCCAAATGCCAGCAAACACTTCTGCTGAGAAAACCGATGGAACACTATAAAGCCCCAGGCCTGACAATATGAAACCGATCCAAAACTGCCTTTTTTGAGATGACACAACATGCTACGCATCACAGCAAACAATAGAGGTTTCACTTTGAAACTGCTTTTCTTTCTTGCTCAGTTTAGATCCTTCATGATTAGGAAAAGAAGATAAAAAGATGTAGCTAAGGAACATCTATGTATTTAAATAAAACTCATTGCTGGGTGTACATGTAGCTACCAAGCTTATTGCAGAAGCAGCAAGAGAACAAATACAAAACTCCACAAAACTGTGGAATTATCAGACCACCAGAGCTGGGTTTTGGTAGCGTATCTGGGTGAGAAGTACAAAGGATAATCTAAATAAAACAATAATTTTTTTCTACACAAAGACATCTGCAGACATCTGCTCCAACAGCAGCATCCCAGAGAGCCTAAAACCTCTTAAAGCTTTTCAGATTTCAGTGCACAAAAAACCAGGAGAGTTTAATTTTTGCATTATGGACAGGCATCCAAAGCAGATCACTGAGAACACCTTGCAGAAAATTCTCTGGATCCACAGAACCAGCACTGGGGGAGGAGAAACCCTGAAATGCAGTGGTCACCTCACATTAGAGATGTGAACCTGGACAATGAGGGAGCCAAGGCCAACAACCACCAGCTACTGCCTCAGTGTTTCTCAGCTATTGTTTTTCACTTAAGTTTAGTTAAATCATATTTCTCAACTCTCAATAAGCATTTCTTTCACAACACCCAGGAAAATGATATTTAGAATATGATCCTGGCTTCCCAAAGTTCTTCTGCAGACCAGAATAAAAATGGAGGGGAGGGGTGTGTTAGGTTTTGTTGGGAGGTTGTTTGTTTGTACATTTTTTCCATAAAGGTTTTATTCGGATATTTGTTTGGTACGTTCTGTTGTCTGTCCCATCCTGAGAGCTGCTTTACCCACTCAGACCTGAGGACACCTAAACACCAAACAAAACACCTTTGCTGAACATGCAGCATCAAGTGCTGCATTTACATCCCTGACTTTTACTGCTCCTCCAACGCTTCCTTGGCTTTCACGTGCCAGGGCACAGACAGTTACAGCCCTGGGAAGTTTCACCAGAGTTCCTCTTGAACTGCTGCCATCCCCTTGGCTGCCTGGCGTTGCGACATCCCCGTTGCATCCCATCGCTTCCCACACGGGGAGGAGGCAGAGGTGTGAGAACACCGGGGACCAGGGCTTGGGGCTCCAGGGGAATCCAGCCAGGCACCCAAAGGAATGTTGGATTCCTGCTAGAAAACAGCGATTTGGAAAGGATTGCTGGCTGCTGGCTGATGTACCCCTGAAATGAGGCGCTGCTGTGAGCCCCCAGCACTATTCTGCACATCCTCTCTGGGTGTCTGGGTTACGTGGCTGTAAATCAATCTTTAATCTTGGTGCTCCACGTGCACTGATCCAGCTGCAGATGAAAAATCCCCACAGGATTGCCAACCTTTCCTCGAGCTCCCTGAGCACTCAGCAGGACACTCACAGGGCTGAGCCAGCACAGGTTTGCTGGGGGATGGACCCTGAAACGCTGGGAAACGTTTGGGGAGAAGCAGAGCGTGTTACCTCAGCTCCTTCTGCAGGCCACCACCATTGCAGAAGCTACAAGGCAAAACAACCACCTACACACACTCTCCTATTTTTGTGTGAAGCCTTGCTCGAGCTGCTGCTCTCTCCTCCATGCTTTGTGTTTGATACATCTCTAGAGAGATGGATTATGCTCTAGAAAACTGTCCATGATAACAGGGGAGAGGGACCACGGTGAGGTTGGGAATTACGCTTTCAGAGCAGTGCAGTTCCTTCTTTGTCTGCCCAAACAACAACCGGGACAGCAAAAATCACCAACAATTAGATGACAAACGGACTCCTCCTTGCCCATCCATCCACAGGGACTGCAGCAGCCCTGCACTCCATTACCACAGGTAGAGGACATTTAGAGAAATGATGCAAAATGCCTTTCCTTCTCTTGACACTCCTGCAGCGTGCCCTAATCTTGTGCTTTAATCCAGCCCTTTGTGGGTAAGGAATAAAGCTGCTGCTGCATTGTAATACTGACTGCACACATCAGTCAAAAAAACCAAATACACAAAGTGCCCTAAATAGTCAGCCAAAACAGAATGACAAAATTACACATTACTTCTGTCATTACGTGCTCCCCTTCACCATAAGTCTCAGGTAAGCAGAATGCCACCTGCATAATGGATTCAGCCCTGGAGTGAGGCCGGAGTGCCGAGCCTGGTGAACCCGGGGTAACACTCCATCACTTATTTACTGCATCTCTAAAGCATTTCAGATTCTAAGCTGAATATATATTTCACACAGTACCAAAACTTTTAAATATCCACAGGAAGATTTCATTTTTATAGGCAATAAACATTAAATCTAAAGGACTGGAACATAAAAAGTGTTTTAATACCAAATAAATCACCTTTCCCTAGACAGAATAAATCTCTGAAGGTTTTAAGGACTGCAATATAAATTTTTATGGCAAATTATCTACATAGGAATTACTTGCACGAGATGCACTTTCACTTCTCCCTCTCATTTGCATAGTGCTGACAATCTTTTCAATCAAAACATTCAATCCAATTTGGGAAGTCCAGAACACAATGAGCAGCAGTGCTGCCCTAAATGCCGGGTGGTTGCTTCCTCCTTCTCTTCAGCAGGAGTTTTCCAGCTGCTGCTCCCTCTGTCGAGTGCAGAGGCTGGCTTTGCACAGGTAACAACAGCAATGTGGAAAAATTAAAGTTCAGATGAGCAGCTCCATCCTCTTGTAAAGCATTTGTTGGCTTTCCTAACACAGGAGCCTTCTGCAAGGCCTGGCAACTGCGAGCTGCAAGCAACACCCCTCTAAAGGCAAGAGTGACAGCCTGAATTGGGAGGGTCTGAATTAAGGAGCAACACGCAGAATCATTCACTGGGATGCTCAGAAGGGGCATTTTCATTGCACTGAGGTCATGATGGGAGAACTCCATCTGTGGGGAGTCTCAGTGCTGTGCTGGGACAGACACAGCACGGGTGACAGACCCTTCTCAAGCAAGACATCGAGCATCGTGCTGCAGATTCCTCCCATCCATGGGCCCACAATGGTGGGATCATTCCTTTGGATGCCTCCAAAGGAGAGCAAACCTAAGAAAATTACACTCTCAGTCAGGTTCCACGGCTCTGACTCCCAGCAGACCAGTTAATAACCACAGGAGGTGAGAGGCTGAGGATTTTTCCAGTAAGAGCTCCCTCCCAAGAGCTTCTGTTGCTTCCTCAGAGCTGAAGCACAAACCTGCACGAGATGTGCAATTCCCCATTCTCCAAGCACACCCATCCTCAAAGGACAGGCTCTCCAGAGGTGTGGTGTACCACTGCTACCAAAAATACTCGGGTTTATTCACCGATTCATCACTGCAAAAAATGTGCTGACAAGGGTTCTCATAGAAACGACCAGAATTAGTTCTTGGAAAACCTCCTGTTGCTTGGAGTCAGGTCTGCAACGTGCTCAGGACTTCACTGAATCCTCCCCTCAGGGAAAATCAGGGTAAGCACAAAATTAAAGCACCTGAAGAACAGCAAAGTCACAAAGCGGAAAAAAAAAAGTAGGAAGTTTGCGAAGGAGCTAAGAATAGCACTGCTTTATTTCCAATGTATATTTCCCTTAGAAAATATTTTCAGGACTTCTGTCCTACCAATCAAATTAAGATAACAGAGCAGAGGAAGAAACACAAGCCGGTTCCCAGACAGTTTCCTACGCTTCAAAGGTATTTATTTAATAAGTACCATGTATGGATGAAATGAGATCATCAGCCCAGTCATGAGCTGGTTCTCCAAATTTTTAATGAAGCCCTGCAGTGTGTGATTTACAGAGTGATGGCTGCCGCACGCTGACTGCGGGAAGCAGCAGCCCCGAGGGCCAGGACACCCCGAGACTTGCAGGGGGTGAGATCCCTGCTCCAGGAGGGGAGGGAAGAGACCCCTGAAATATATGAAAGTTTTGCAAAATTAAAAATTATATGGTCATTTCCAAGACACAGAGTTTTGGCCATTGAAGTGAGGTATTTGCATTCTATCTGATGAAGGAGTGAAGTGACATAAAGCTTTCTTCCATATGATTTCACAAGCTTTTATTACGTTTCTGAATTATCTTTGGATCTAGAGGATGGAATATTATTTTCTTTTGAAATATCAGGTTGCTGGTAGTCTTCCCACTTGTACAATCCACAAAACCTATTAACATTTTCAGTAATTAATGCTAATACTTGAGAAAAAAAGCCATTGTGTTAAGAAATGCTTTAACAAGATCAAGAAAGAAAACAAGTGCTTCTCAGACTGTACATAATTTATTTTGCTACATAATTTTTTTTTCCACAGAAAACCAAGCAGGGACTCTGTATCACTGTGTTCAGCACTCATCTTCATTATTCTCTTTTCTCTCTTTCCCCACAAGTGCAAATTTTACAAAAACATTTATTTTCTTCACCACAGAAAACCAAACACTTACACAGACCAGTTCCTTTCTGAGCTTCCCCTTTGGGGGCAGGGAAAAAAAGGGGGAAAAAGAGCTTTTGGACTTTTCTCTGGCCACACTCTTAAACAGTTTGATTGATTTTTCTTTTTATACTTTGAATCCAGGCCTAATTTATTTAATCCCCAGCAAGGATGAGTTTCAAATGCTCCAGGATCACAAATATTTCTATTTGAGGCCCAGAGTGGTGCAGCTTTGCCAGGGGGATATCGAGGCTGGCTCACCTGGCTCCCCAAACAGTGTCAGAGCCCTCGGGGGAGTTCAGCACACAGGAGCAAGAACCAGGACTTCACTTCGAGTCAGGCTGATGAATTTAATCATACTGGAACCAAGACACACTGAACTGGAAAGTCTGAGTCAAGTTGTGGCTGCTTTCCCAAACAGATCATGAAAGAATATTCAGCCCTAAACTTAGAGCAGCTCAGCTATGTATTTTATAGGATATTTATCTATGAATCAGCAGATCACAGACTTGAGGGCCAGACATTCTTCCCACTCCAGCCTTTAGTCATTTGATCAGGAGAGCCAAGAAAGAACACGCTGAAGATGTTTATACCAGATCTTTTCAGAGGAAAAAAAATGAAGGGTTAAAAAAAAATTAAATAAATAAGGAAATCAGCAAGCCTGAAGCTAGCAAATAGAGAAATTCCAGCAGGAAGAAGCAGGGATCTGGAACGCCAAGGCAAACCACGCTTGCTGCTTTGGGGTGGGGTGGAGGGATTTTATATCTCTAAAATAACTACTTTTTAAGCAGCTTGAGCTCACTGTCAACCCCCCTGGGTAAAGCACACAACCAAAAGGCAAGCAAATTCCTTGGAAAATGAATAATTTTCAAGATGAACTGAAAGCTGAACAAAGGTTGGGTACATGGGTCAGAAGGGGCCCTTCAAGCCCACAGAATTCACGAGAACTGCTGAGCAGTGTCAGATGTGGCTCCACTCCTCCACCCCTCTCCTCACACAAACTCACTGCATTCTTTCACTATCGTGAGGGTTTCCACGCAAGAAAACCCCCCAGCTGAAGAAAAAAATAAAATCCACAGACCATTGTACACCCTGCTATAATCTGGCAACAGAAGGTGGCACAGACTGCGCAGCATTTGGGGAAGTAAGGTGGTTCTGTCCACTGGAGTATGATTTTGCTGTTATAAATTAGAGTCATTTGAACTTAAACATTGCTGAAAATTAATGCAAACCTAAGCCTGCCCAGAGGCACCCCCAGCAGCTGGGAACTGCAGAAAGGCAGCACTTTGTGTGTGCCACGGGGATGGATAGGGCTGAGAGGGACCAGGCTGGGGCTTGGTTTGCTCTCCATGGCTCTGTGCTTAAGTGTCCCCTGCAAGCACCGCAACTGCAGTGTGGGCCCAGACTGGGCAGTTTGGGCACTGAAGGACAGCACAGAACTTCAACCTTGGCACCTTCTTCAATTCCTTACCCTGAAATAATGTGGGTGTTTGTGGAGAACTGCAGTCCAAAGCCCAAACCAGAAGGCCTTTTGGGATGGGCCTGACAAGACCAGAGCATCTGCTGTCAAGTTTAATGAGTTCCCCCAAAGCTACACACAAACCTCAGAGAAATCTGGAAACCAAATTTTTTTTTCCTTCTGGGTCAGTTCTCGAGTTGCCTCTTCCCCAGACTTTGCCCATAAGGAATGCCTCAGCTGCAGAGCAGAAGGAGTGGAGATACATGGCATAAACATGAATGTGCTGTCAGAGGACTCTGCTGCTCAGAACTTCAAACACGTTGCCCCATGGAAGGGATAGAATTTTTAATTCCAATTCCACCTCTGAACAAGATAAGGTTTGCAGCACCATCAAAACCCAGACAGGAGACCCAGTGACTTCTGGGGTAGCTCTGCTCAACCATATGATCCAACACCATTATTCCTCTTCAAATACGTGCAGTAACTTTTCCTCAAGCAGTTCTCCCACACGCAGCAGCCAGAAGGTACCATCCTCTGCTTTACAGAACACCCCAAATGCTTCATCCCCTCCCTACACACCATGGAACACTCCAGACTTCACATCACACCACAGACCCTGCAAAAACCACCTTACGTCTCCCTCGCACAGGTATGTGCTTTGGTTATAACATGAGGATTAAAAGTTCTTGTTCAGACTCAGTGTGTGCTGTTCAGTGCTTTTAAAATACATATTATCATCTAAAGAAAACCGTATTTCTGTGTGAGTAATGACACGCTCTGCCCCTGGAAACCCTCCAGCACTGGGCTGCGGCTGAGTGCTCAGGCAGGGCTCAGAGGATGATCCTGGCCAGGCTCAACCCTAGATGGCACTGCTCATCACTGCCTGGCATGGCCGTACCAGGGAACATGCTCACCACACAGAAATCCTGCACTGGAGGGACACACGGACACCTCAGCACCTGCAGGGCTGCTGTGTCCCCATGCAGCTCTCCTGGGACACGCTCACCAGTCACAGATTATTCACTACAGGTACACACGGACACCTCAGCACCTGCAGGGCTGCTGTCCCTGTGTCCCCGTGCATCTGTCCTGGTGATGCCTTAAGGGCTGGTAAAAATCCGAGGCAGCCCCAGCAATGCAGGGCAAAGGGCATTCCCTTGGTTTAATGGGATCCCAGGGGCACAACTCGGCACAGATGGGAACAGCCGAGCAGCACCCCCCGGGTACAACGCGGATACAATTGGATGGAGCTCACAAATGAGCAGATCGACCTACAATCCCCAATGAGAAACTGAACAAATGAGGGAACTGTCCCCCTATTCCGCCCAAGTGAGACTCCAGCCAAGTTTAAAAAACATGTTCCAGAGAGGAAGCTCCGTGCAAGGCTGGAGCCTCTGGTTTGGAGACAGTCGGGATGTTTCGTCTGCTCCCCTCAGAGAACCCCCAACCTGAGCTCAATCTCAGCCTCCAAGGGTCATCCACATGTAGGGCTGAGGGACAAGGAAAGGGAAAGGGTATAAGGAAAGGCAAAGGGTATAAAAGTGTATAAAAAGGGTATAAAAAGAAGAGACAAAAAACCATCAGGCATCACTGGAACACGCTCACCACACACAGATCCTGCTCTGAAGGGACACACCGACCCCTCAGCACCTGCAGGGCTGCTGTCCCTGTGCAGCTCTCCAGGAACACGCTCAGATTATTCACCTCAGCACCTGCAGGGCTGCTGTGTCCCCATGTCCCGAGCAGCCCCAGAGCAGGGACACCACGGCACTGGCAGAGCCCAGAGCTGCCAGCACCTGTGGGCTGTGACAGGGGACAACCACTGCTCAGCCCAGCAGAGCCCGCAGGGAGCTCCTGAAGAGCAGCTGATCCCGGCCTTCAGGACAAACATCAAAAGGGATAACTGGCTCTAGAAAGTCAATGAATAAAATCCCCAATTGTTTCTTAAATGTTTCTTCTTTTTGTTTCACTGCAAAAAAAATACCATCACAAAATACCAGAACTCTGATATTACATATACCCCAATGCTGCGCCGTTCTGTACAGCAGAAGGTGCAGGAGCAAGTTTATTTTAAAGATATTTTACTCAAATACATGCCAGAATTATCATCTCTAAACCACTGTGAATGAAACTAGATTTGTTCACGGCTATTTTCAGAATGCCCCATGACTGGCTGGTGCTTTTCAGGTAACACAGTTATAGTCTCCATGCTAATCCCTCCTCCTCCCCCCTCTTCCTTTCTTAAATAGTTGTTCATTTTTCTACAGAAGCCGAGGATTTTGATTTCAGGACAGACTCTAGGGTTCTCATTATTTCCTGCTGAAAACTCTGAAGTAGGAACAAACAAATCCTCTCCTGTTGCTGGCCTGAAAGGATCTCAGCTCCAGCTGACAGCACAGGGCTCTGCCCTCCAATTTGGAAACGTCCCCTCATCCCCGGCTGTGCAGCAGCAGCACTGGGCACCATTGGAGGAAAAAGGGAATTTGTTGTTCCCCCATCACATGCAAAACTTGAGAAAAGGAACTTACCGTGATGCTTTTTATAACCCGTGATGTTGTTAAACTGTCAGAGATTATTATAATTTCAGATAGATTTGATAATAGTTTTGACACTGAAACACAGGTACTTTTTTATTTTCAGGAGATTCGAAATGACAAATCAACCCACTGTCAGTTCATGGTCTTGCCTCTCTACTCTGATTTATTTACTCATTTCTGCTGTCAGTGAGCCAAGCACTGGGGAACAATATCTGTGAGGTGACCCTGTAAACAGGAGGGACTGGGACTTGCTGGAGCCCAAATCAGGAATGCTCAGTGCTCCCTTCACATCCTTCCCTCTGCACCTCAACATTACCCCTCAGCAGGGTGGGGTGTTACCAGCAAAGAAATCCGGTAAAGAAAAGGAGTTTATTACCATGCTGCTTCAACAGCAGGCTCAGCACCAAGATGCTGACAGGGGACTCTGTTTTAGACGCCAAAATTAAGAGAGAATTCCAAGTTCCAATTTGCACAAGAAGTCCTTTTAAGATACCCTGTCTCCAGACATGCTCAAGGTGGCCATCAAATAGTTAAAATAATCATCAAATACGGCAGGGAAGCATCACAAAGACTGAGAACTGACAGTGCTGTTCGAGAACTGAAGTTTGAGAATTACAGTGGAGTTTTAAGGAGCTGATTTCCGTCTTCTCCCTAAAACCATAAAGTGGATTGAGTTCAAGTCCTTCCAGAGAGCAAGGTGCATTCACAACCAAGTCAATATCCCTCTTCCTCAGAAAAACTAATTAAAAGATGAATTGGCACTACTGAGCTCTGGGGAGAGGTTTAATGATCCAACTTAAAATATCTGGTTAAAGGAGATATTCTGTTTACAGAAAGATCCCAGGGTTTCTTGGGTTTTTTTTTTTTTTAAGAGTCTCAAACCTACATTAAAACATAACATGATCTCCCTTCATAATTAACACAGGAGTGACTAAGTCAGAATTTACTTAGCTCAAAGCAGGCACTGTTTTTTACACCCTGTTTACAAGAAAGGCCATTAGATTTTTATTTATCTGGGTAGGTGGTTGCCCAAGTGACCCATACCCTGACAACACCATATAGCAACCCACGTCTAAATATAAATGGAAAATATGAAACAATGTGGAATATCTCCCACTGCTTGTATCTAAATCAAGAAATACAGTCAAGTCAAGCAACAAAGGACAAGTTTTTAATTTGACTACAGCACAGACAAAAAAGGCATCTTTAAAACAAAAGACAAAAATGGCACTAGATACACATCACCTTGCAGGAAATCCTGCCAGATAGCATCAGCTATACAAAACTGGGATTTTTCACTGCAACGACATCATTTGCATAGGTTGTCTTAAAAAAATAAGATCTTTGAAGAAAAATAATGCTATCCTACCTGGCCCAGTGCACTGCACATTGCAGGGCAGGAAAAAAAAAGAAAAGGAGTGCTGTGACGATTTAGGGGAAAAAAAAAGAGGTTTTTTTTATCCCTAATTCTTTATATTTCAGTGCAAGAATGTGCTCAGTTTAACTACAAAGATAAGGAGAAGTTGAGAAACCTGTTTACATTTTTGCCTTTGCACAACCCTGTGCATGAGCAGCCCAGCAATAGTAACGAAAGTAACTCGTCACAAACAGCTCGAGCCTGCCAGCAACGAAAATTAATGGGAAGGCAAGGATTTTCTTTTGATGTTGGAAAGGCTCCAGTAAAAACTGGTTTGTACATGGGAACATGGTGTCAGACTAGAAGAGAATCAGCTTGTCTGACTTGTGGTTTTCTTGACAACATTCATCTTCTCTTGGCCTGATAGAGAGCAATTAGTGCTTGTCAGTTGAATCATGTGTTATTAAGATCATTCAGGCATTTTTTAATTATGATTACCTAAACAGACAGCAAAAGAAATTCTCAAGCAACTCTAACAATTCACTTCCTTTTCAGCTGCTTCCAAGTCTTTTCTCCTTTAATGTTTTAAAGCGTGGCCTTGTATTTTACCTGCAAAGACCTCGGTACCTTTTCCATTTTAAACACGTTAAAAAAAAAAAGGCACTGTAGCCTAAAATCCATGCACTATCACTTTACCAGATGCTCTGAGTAATGATTTTTTTTTTTTGCAGTTAAAAAGTAGATCACTCTTCTCTAAACCCAGTAAGCTGCTCTATCTGCCAAGACTTGTTTTAGAGCATCTAAGACAATGCCTAATAGGTTTCTAATGATCCAGCACTCCTAATACAGGCTTCTGGCTTTCAGCATCGCAGCTTTCCAATCAGGATATGAACAGTGTCAGCAATGACATCACCCCTGGGTGGTGTTTCAAACTCCTCCCCAAATAAAATGGTTCCTTATCACTGCCTTGGACAGTTTTTCCCACTGTAAAGAAGGCTAAAAGCAAGACAAGACCAGACACAAAGTTTCTAGTTATTTAAATTCCAGCTATCAGAGTAATTGGATTTTATAGACCTTGCACAGATGAGATCAGGCAGCTTCACTCTCAGGTTTGAGCTTAGAACACCACTTTTAGAGCAACACTCTTGTTTCTTCCCTTTGGCATTTCTCCCTTCTCTTTATCAGGGGATTTTTTGAGTTCCTAAATTAACATTTCCTTTTTTTTTTTTTTCCTTTGCTTGCTGCAAGCCTTGGCCCCCAGAACTCTGCTGGCTGTACCATCTGCTCCTGCACAAGGCCAGCCAAGTGCCTGCACGGCATCATTTGGGAATTGGGAAATTAAGGGCCCAATTCCGTGGAAACCCAGCTCTCCCTGTGATCTCAGCGCTCAGGTGAGTGGCACATATCCTCTGCACGAGAGGCTGTGCTGAAAGGAACACACATTTCCAAACAAACAGAGTAAATATTTAGCGTGCACCTTGATTTTAATAGGCATCAAAACCCTGCTCCTAAAATGAATGATATTCAAGTATCTATTACCAATTCCCAGGAGTACATCTAATGAAGGATCCTTGAGGATTTTCCTTTTTGGAAAGATTCTTCACATTTGTTTGCAGCAACAGCAGGAAAACAGAACAGGCACGAGCTGACTCTGCCTGCATCAACACCATGTTTAATACCGTATTTAAGGGGGTAAAGTCTCATACGGGGAATAGCCAATATTTTGGGAAGAAAACAGACGGTAACAGCCAATTTCCTGGAGTGGAACAGATGCAAGTTAATGGCACATTTTCTAATAAACACCTAAAAGCTTATTAAAATGGCAATTGGGCAGATGAAGGATGAAGGGACTACTCTGCACATGCAAAAAAAACCCCCAAACCAGAATTCTTAGGATTATTTTAAATTAATTTTGTTTCTCTTATGAGCCCTGGTTCCAGTATATTACACGTCTCATTCTTCCATTGGAAGACTAGTTCTGAGGTACTGTGGAGAAAAAGGAAATTACTCATTTTTGGCTCAGCTCAGAGCAGACCATTATTTGCAGGTTTATGAACTATTATGGAAATATAAAGGCTGAAAAAGGCAATGCTGACCAAAGCACTTAAATCTCCAAGCACTATTGCTGATCCCTGGCAGAGCAGATTGAAGGGAAAGCAACATCCAAGACTGCCATCATCTTGGTTTCTGTTTGCTGGCTAAGTTCATAAAAAAATCAGCATTTTGCTTCCTAAATTAAAAATCTGAGTGAATCCTTTCGCTGCAACAGCTGATCATTATCCACAGTAACTACCATCATCAGCATCACACTGGATATATTCAAGGCATATCTATTCGAGGCGTAGTTAAATAGGTCTGAAAAAAACAAAAAATGAGAAGAAACAGGAGTTTTTACCTTGGATTCAGCATCCCTTAGTAACAGGCTATTCTGAGGAACCTGATGTCCCCATTTCATTACTCAGCCTGTGCTTACCTTTAATAACTTCTCCTACTCATGGGTGATATAGTATTTTTATACAAGGTCTGTCTTTTGCATAGACTTGAAATATTTATACGTTTAAAAAAAAAACCATAGGAATCGAAATTTCCTGCAAGATGCTGCTTTATGGCTTAAATAATTTAGGCCTATGATAACTACACCTAGAAACAGTGTACACATGAAAGTTATAGGATTATTTTTTTATTTAGGTAGAAACTACTCTTGGAATGACACCTTCTCCCGAAGCTGTCAAAAACCTGTTTTTAGGATACTCAAGTCACTTAAATTCTTATTTCTAGAACCAAGGATAACATTAAATATGAACAGCAAGACAACAATTTTAGCTGCTGCAGGGAGTTTCTGGATCAAAATGACTTGTAATTTTTGGTTAAGATCTTTCTGCTCTCTGCAAGAGGGCTAAGTGACAAAGAAACATGCTCCCATGGTTTAAATCCTGTGCTTGGCAGACAAACACACACACGAGGCTCTCACTCAGCGCTGCCAAACCTATTTTGAGTCAAAACCTCAAGCTTTCTGCAGTGCTGCCCAGTAATGCCACCTTTAAGCAAACTGGTTTTTAATACAGTGGTGGGGTTTGATTAGAGAATAAAACTCCTCCTCCCGCCTTTTCCTGTAAATATTCACTCCCTTTGGCTACCAGGAAAACACTTGAGCAAACCAATTCTTGCTAAAACAAATTACATTGCTCAGAAATCCTTCATTTGCAAGCTAGAAAGAGCTGTCCCTGACATTACACCCTCAACGGCAAACCCAGCTGTAACAAATACTTCAACTCCCTGCTCAAGACAACTCCTGCTCTCCAGAAAATTGCCCAATATTTGCTGTCATCCCTACACTAGGTTCTCCCAGTCTTTCTTACAGGAATTACCAAAAGGATGTCAAGCTGTAAATCCTACAGTCTGTAACTCTCCTAATTTCCTGTTCATTAGCCACTTGGAGTTAGTTGTTTGGTACATTTTTCATTCTCGTTTCCAGCCCTCCTCCTGCTGCTGCTGATAATCCAGTGATGTTGATCTAATCCACAAACACCATCAGTCACATCAGAGTGGGCTGCTGCCCTGAATGCTGCAGCACAACTCTCCAGGATGCCACTTAGATTAGCCCAGGACGTTCAGGGCATGGCTCCAGGGCAGCCACCTCGCTGCTCATCCAGTGGAGTCAGGCACAAACCCCACAAGCAGATTCTGTCCCCTTTGCCAGCCCTGCTCATGGGGGATCTGAGCTCAAACACCTCGCGGCTCCCCGAGTGCCAGCAGAGCCAAATGCTCACTTCGGCTTATTTTAAACACACAAAAATTAATCCCTCATTTTAAATTTATCCCAAAACCTGCAAGAACACACCCAAGTCAAGATATCTGTAATGAAGTGCTCTCGAAGAACAATGCAGTTAATTTGATACCGTGTGGTGATTGATCTGGAACGAAACGGCACCTCAGAGTACTGCGGGATATTTTCACTTACAAGTGAAACAAGTCACCCCGAAGCCTCAAGCACTATTTCTATGGCTTTCACGAGATTCATTTGGCAGCAATGTGTTGCTGAGGTGGAAACCAACCCCCAAAAAAGTGAGGTAAGCAGAGATAACGGAAAAAGATAAGAGACATTTTTCTCCTCTTAGTTTACACTCGCTGCACATGCACAGCTCCCTGCCCTGAAACTCCTCTGCACCACAACAGTGGAGAGAAGTGCATTTAAGAAAATGTAATTACAAGACCACAGAGAACAAAAGAACTGACTAGAAGGCAAAGCTCTGAACCTGCTGGTGTCTGTGCTCCTTGTGCGAGGCAGAGCTGGGCTCTCAGTCGGGGCAGACACTGCAGAGAACTGAGGGTGAAGGAAAAGCTTCGCTGACTTTGCCACAAATGCCACCCTGCATAAACATGCAAAAGCTTCTGCTAATCCCATGTTCATTCAAAAATAAATAAAATTATTCAAAATTTTGAGCTGCTGTTTGTTACGTGCTTTATTATTTTAAATCTTTTTATTTTATTTATTTTAAAACTGGTGTTTTGTAAGAGTCCAGACAGATCCTTCTCATTAATTGATAGGATTCTTTTAAAAAGCAAAATTGTTCCAGCATTCCTCAAGAATTTTAAAGCATAGTTTCATAGAAAAAGAGACATTTATTCAAGTAAACTTCTGAGAAAGTACTGAAATAGGTTTGGGGTTGTTTTTTTTTCCTTCCTTCCTCTTTGTAGAGGGCAGAAAGGAGAATTTGTGCATTGTGCTTGTCTGAAAACTCGACACCAAATTTGGAAGAGGTTCAAATTCACCTGTTAACCAGCTCCAGCACGAGATGTAGGAACGCACAGAGAAGCCCTGTCCCAATTTAAAAATTACTGCTTTCAAAATAATTTGCTTACATATATAATTTATTTGCAGTGCCATCAAGAGCAGCTCAGTTGAGGCAGGCACGCAGAGCTCGCCTTGCAGCCTCTGGTAGGTATAATTTAGCAGTCTGAAAGGAGTCCTCTAATTTTGAAATGTTAAGCACAACCTCTTGAAATTTAAAGAAAACAGTGGAGCAAAGATAATCACCATAAGTATTTCTTTCACAGCTGAGAATCAGCCAGCTCCACACAGCCCCACAAGAAAACTCCACTGTATTTGACACAAAACCCAGAAATTTGAGCAGTGTAGAATAAATGGATGAATGACACCAAACATAGCCACCAGCTAAAAATACAGTAAGTCATCTGAAAATATATGCCAGGAATCTCCACAGTACCCTGCCCTCCACCCTAATCCATCCCCTCCTCCCGTGTTACTGTAAAAATTTAGGCAGTTTTGAGGGTCTGGGATCCTCACTGGCTTCATTAGGATCCACAGATGTTCCTAAGAGGCGTTAAAAAAAGAAATCCAAGTAATTAAATATCTGAGCCTGTGTTTTCTTTAATAATAAATGCTTCTGCCGAAACCAGAATTAATTCTAAGGATGACTAAAAGCCCTAAATATTAAGGGCATGAAGCCTGTCACTTTACTGTATTTATATTAAAGACTGAATCACCAAAATTAAAATATTACTGAGTTGATGGGAAGAAGCCATTACTTACTGTTACCTAGAAAATATCAACCAACAAATTCTGCCAAAGAAGAACCATCCAACGACTGGGAGCATCATTTTATCCACTACAAGACATTAGTATTTGAAAATATTCATTCCTGCATTGCCAAACAGAACTTAACTCACTCACCACTTGACAAAACCATTTAAATCTGTTCTAAAAGGGCCCTGTAATGAAAAATCTAAGTGTGCAGCCAGCTGAGCTGGAAGAGCAGGCACAAAGGGTTGGAAATTTCATTCCCTGGTATGGGACAATCGGGGAGCAGTTGGGCAGATATGCAACAGCCAGATCAGCTCTGCAATTTATTTTTATGGAGGAGGGAAAAAAATAGCATGGCAGAAGAAGACTGGGGAAAAAAAAATCAGGGATCTGCTTCAGAAATAGCATAGAGCAAGACCAAAGAAATGCAGAGTTTGGCAGGGAGAAGGGGCCAGGTGGCAGAATGTGCAATGCAGCAGCCACATGGGCACTTAAGGACCTCAGCAGCAAAACCAATTTCTAGCAAACAGTGGGACAGCAGAAAAAACAATTGTGATTTCCAACCTTAGGAGAAATAGAGGGAATATACATTCCTGTGCTCTGAACAGGGTGAGTTTAAAATTAATGCACAGTTCCTGTGAAAATTACAGATTTTCAGAAGAACAGATCACTTCTACGTAAACAAGTGGCAATAGAAAAGTCTGAGCTGACCTGCATCACCATTACTCATTTGCACAGGAGGAAATGGTGTTTTCCTTACTGGAAGGGGGAAAAAGAAAAGAAAAAGACACTACATCCTGAGGAAAAAAAGAAAAGGAAAGGGCATTTCTTGTGCTAAGTATTATTAGAAAATAGATAAGCATTAAAGTGAGTTACAGTTGGACCAAAGAAGCAAAGAATACCTTTAAAGGCTGCACAGCATCAGAATACTATAAACAAGTAATAAGAAAAATAGCTGATTTCTGAAAAGCAGACAGTTATTCTCAGCAGCAGACTTGTTTTTGCACTTCCTAAGCATGGTTCAAATCACACAAACTCTCAGGTTCTTCAATACTTCTTTCAAAAGCAGTTTGCTGCAAGAAGCATTAACCCTAATTCTGTCTGATGGCAAAACCAGCAAAATGCTGGGAAATGGCCGAGCTGGGAGGGAGAATGGGCAGTACCTGCTGGGTGTGGTGCAGAGCTGATCAGTGTTTTTGAGCTGGAGACCAGCTGGGGGTCCCAGCAGCTGGGCACTGCAGCTCTGCAGCTCCAGGCCATCAGGGGCTGCCCCGGGAGCCGGAGGGATCCCGGAGGATCCAGTCCCAGGGAATGCTGATGGATCTGCAGGCCCTGTCCACGTCTGTGCTGGGCAAACCCGGCGTCACACGAGACACAAAAATGTCACGGATCAGGGAAGAGGCGAGCAGAGCCCTCCTTTCCTGAGCTGCCTCTCTGCACTTTTAAATATCTTTTTGTGGTCAAGTCGAGGGTAAAAGCTCCACCATGTGGGAGAAGCTTAGCACTAGCCCAGGTGAGCGTGGTGTTCACTCTGTGGTGCACCCAGGGAGCGTCACCCGGGCAGGTGCCACAGGCCAGCACGGCCACCAGGACACCCCCAGCACCTGGGGACCCAGGGACGGCTCCCGAGGCTGCCCAGCCATGAACACCCCAGGATATTCATTAACTCAGAGCACACTGTCACTGCTCTGGTACCCACACGTCATTAATACCTGTCAATTACGAAAATGAGGCGCCTCAGAACACTTCCTATGCTTTTGTTTTGGGAAGGAGTAACTTTTTCCAGGGCCATGAATAATACTTGGTGCTGTATGACTGAAAACAGTGAATAATCGCAAAAAAAGGAACTGTTCCATGTTCCAGTGAAGAGACAGCCTGCCAAAACAAACATATTATGGCTGCAAAGGAAAGTAATGTGTCTGTAATTTTAAACTCTGTCCACTTTAGTAGTTCAACAAGTTTTTATCTCACCCAAACAACAGAAGCAGTAACACAGAGCACAGAACCTGCAAGAACCGACCTGTACTGTGTGTGTGGTGGTGGGGAGCAGCAGACAATTCAAATAAAATGACAGCTGTGAAATTTCATGATAAATCTACCTTCAAAGCCCAATACAGTTATGCTACACGAGCAGGATATTAATTCTAAGCAACTAGAAAAAAATATTTCAATAGTAATGCTACCAAGTCTTTTATTCTCACAAGCAGTCACATAATTCATTGGTAAGCCCCCCACAAAAAAGAAATACATCCAATAATAATCTTACAAATAATATTAGAAAAACTGACAGTGTTTCAGGATTGCATTTATACACCAGTAAGAGGGAAAAAGCATTAAGTATTCTTCAGCAGCAGAGCAACCAATCTTAAAAGTGTATTTTAAAAGAAAATAATTAGGGAAAACATCGTCGTTGCAGAATTTAAACATATTCACTGCAAGTTTTTTAAAAACAAGAGCCTAATCAGCATACAGGGACTGGGGTTTCAGCAGTGACTACAGATTTTGCAGGTGCTTTTCAGTAGCCCCATTTGAACAGCTCCTCTATTTATCCAGTTGATTAAGCACATGTTGGGAACAAGGCAGTGCTGCTGTCAGGGTGTGCACTTGGGAGATGCTTCCCAACTCTGCCCAGATCCAGAAATTCCCATCTTCCAGCCTCACGGTTTTAGCACACACATGGGATCACCAGGAGGAGTCCAACACAGTGGGTACCGAATGTAGTGAGACAGCAGAACATGGCATGGTCATTCCTGAACAGCCAAAGCTCCAGGAAACGGTGCTTTGATCTCTGTTTGATTTTGCTTTTATAAAGAAGGGATTCGAGATCTGGTAGACGGCATCCTGAGGGGACAGTGAGGAGGGAGGTATCTGTGACCCTCACCACCAAGCCTGGGGACCAGTGGCAGGTCCCCTCTTGCTCTGCAGCAGCCACAGCCCCAGGGAAGGCCCTTCCTGAGCCCCTCCACCACCCCAGCCCCGTCCATGCCTCCTCTCCTCCCAGGCCAGGGCTGCAAACCAGGGAGCAGAGCAGACACGGAGAGCTCCACATGGGACACAACCACCCTGGCCCCTGCTTGGCCTGGTGGCCACACCAACAGCTCCTCTGTCCTCCTCCACAGCCTGGGCTTTCCAGGGCAGCTGGGTGACCCAAGTCAGTCGCCGGGAGCCTGGCAGTCGTGGCCAGGAGCCCGGCTGAGCTGCCCTACACTGCGTGTGCAGCTCACAGACACCGCGGTTACCGGGCAGATCGAGACAGGTTCCGAGCGCTTGGAGAAGTGCTCTGGAGTTTTCAACGCTGACATGACAAGCTGGCCCGAAGCCACTGGCAGCAAACCTCGCCGGGGAACCGCATAACGCGCAGGGTGCCGGGGACAGACATCCAGGCACCCACCAGGGACAGCCACCCGTATCCCCCAGCTGCTGGACACCCCTGGCACAATCCCCGTGTGCAACACCGCCCCAAACGAGCCCTCCCTCCCCAAACCTCCTCCCCAGAGCCTGCTCCAAGCTGCTAAGTAGGTTGATTTTCAAGTATTTAATATCCAGTCGGATATTCAGCACTCTGGGTGGGAAAGTGGGGGGGTGGGAGGGAGGGAGGGATCAAAATCAGGCTCTGTCATCGCTCCCAAGAGCGACTCTTATACCCACAGAGCCAGTTGGCACCAGCCAACCGTATCTCTGAATTTATGCTAATTCTGTCACTCATCATTACCAGTCAGTCACTCCGAAACCAGCTCTCTGGGAAACACCCCAGTTAGGCTCTAGCCTTCCTGAGGAAGGATGAAGATAAATTTTAAGAACTATTTTTTCTTCAATAAGGCTGAAAGAGAGCTGAAGTTCTTGAGGCTGGTAGAAAAGGCCTGTTCCAATAAACACATCACACAAGCAGCTGTTTTTTCAAAGACAAACTATCTTTTCAAAACCAACTGAAACATTTTAAATGTCTACAAGCTAAGGCCACTTTCACCAGACACACTGCTCCCAACCACCTGACTTTTGGAGTCAAATCACCTCAGCCGGCTGCTCCAGGACCATTAATTTGGAGGACTGCACCCTGAGGTTGGCTAATGGCCCTGCCTCATCCCGGTACAATTGAGGTGTCTTTGTTTTCACAGTGCAAAGGATCACTTCATCAAGGAGCCCGCACAGCCACGCTCCCTTTTAAATTCGTGTTTCCCTTTAATCTGCACATCCCTCCAGTGAGCTCCTCCTCCAGGCATGAGTGTCCCCACTGCCTGCCCTGTAAAACGCTGCTTCCCACAAGATCCCACTTGCCCTTATTGCTTTTATCTGGCCAGACAACAGTGATGCAGCACTTCACTCTTGGTGAGTTGCCACCATGGACATGGACAGCTGACATCTCTCTTACCATCAAGGGTGGAACTGTCCTGCCATGGAATAGGCCAGGCCTCCTGTGCCCAAGGGAACAGAGCTCTACTGCCCTGTCACAGAGATGGGGGCGATGGACCCCACTGGCAGCTTCATCACAAGGGCACTCTTACGGAATCTCCTTTCTGTTTAGTAACACGTGAACTTCTCTGTATTAAGAATATCAGCTGTATAAAGAGTATTAACTGAAGCATTGATGGGGAAAAGCCTGCAAAGCAAACTATTTACACATGCAAGAAATTATGTGACTATTTGGATAAAATGCCTCCATGCACATGGAATGGGAAGCATTCAGAGATGCACAAATCTATTTTATATCTCATCTCAGGAGTTATCATGCCAGTGGCTGCGGTGGAACTGAAGCCAACTCAAGAGAGATCCATGTTGAAATCACCTTTGGTACTTCCTACAGCAGTGAAATGCCATCTAAATACTGATTTGCACTGATCACACTGAACTTGGCAGATGTCTGATGGTCCCAGAACAAGGCAATATATCCAGAATCACTGATTTCAGTGCACTGTAAGTTTTGGACTCAAAACACCAAGCACTGGGGCATATTTTATTTATACACTCAGTGGCTATAGAGCAGAATCATGTCATTGTTCAAACTGCTTAATCTGCCTCAGCATTTAAAATTAAAGTTGAAAAGAACCACTAGTGCTTTTAACTGTCCTTAAATTACATTAATTGCATTGTTAAGCACTTTAACAGCCTTATGAAGGCAGCTAAGTAAATCACTGCTCAAAAGTGAGTCTGCACAAGCACCTCCCAAGCTCCACGTACAGGACAGAGCTGCAGATGCCCCGACCTGCAGAGTGAGGGTCTCCCATGCAGGACGAATCAAAGCAGAGGCCACTTTTACCCTTTGCCCAGGCAATCTCTGTGTCAGCATCCACTGCTGGAACATCAAGATATCATGTGCACAGAAAGCACTCAAGTTATGCTGTCATAATTCTATTTACACCCTGTCCTGCCAGCAGGCAACTGATGTCATACACCTGGATACAACAGAAAAATTCCCAACCTAGAAATTTCTGCTGACAAGGGATCAACAGGCTGTAATGAGCACTGAAAATAAACTAGCCAGCCTTCAGCTCACTGATCTCTCCCTGAACTATGGCATGGGGCTAAAACTTCACTGCTCCAAGTGCAAAGATCAGCAACAGACTGAACAAAGTGCTGGTGACCACAAACTTCGGATTTTTAGATCTACAGGCTCTCTCTTTGGGATGTGCTTTCTCCATCCCATGTAACTGGAGAATGTACAGGTGTGGTGGTCAAACAACCTGACAGAAGTAGTTTTGTGCTTTATAAATAAGCACACCTGTACCGACACGCAGAACAGGGAACTTGCACAAAATAGCAGCCAAATTCTTCCAGCAATGACAGGCACAAGCTGAACCAAACACAGATCAGATTGTTTTAAGAATAGCAATTATATATATATATCTCACATATATATAATCTCTCATATATATTTATCCAGAGATACTTGATATACCGAGAAGAAACAATGGAATGAAATAAAGCACTCCGAAAGTTTCGAGCCATCTGTATCTCCCCGTGCTGAGTATCAAACCATCTGTATTATATTCTTAGATCAGCTAAAGCAAACCACTGGCACCAGTGCCAAGATTGGCAGCAGAGACGATTTGGATCGCCACCAAGGAGAACGAGCTACCATGCCTTTTAGAATAAATTTTGTAGCAAACACCAAAAGGGTTGATCAACACAGATTATCACAGCTACAACAAGCCAACTAGTTTAAAAAACAGCCTTTGCCATCCCACAGTGTTTGATTTTATGCCTTACGATAAACTCAACGCCTAAAAAGGAAATTCAGCTTCTCGCTGTCCCTGTCCTGCAGGGAAATGGCTCCAACCACTCCTGCAGGTTTTGCACAACAGCACCAAGCTCCTGCTCAAGGGGTCACCAAGCCCATACTCCACACCAGCGACTGCAGCAGCTCCCAGCCACACTCCAGCACCGCAAAACCCCCCAGGAGTCAGGTGAGAGGCAAGGGCACCACCAACGGAACCCTCAGCAGCACTTTCTGAGGCACATCCTTGGAAGATCTGCTCCAGTGTGGGACAAGGCTTGGCCTCCTCCATTTGAGAGACACCAGCAGCATCAAGTGACCCACACTCATTTCCCTCACCTTCTTCAACCCCACTTCTCCCAGGAAATTTCATTGATCCTTTGAAGTCTAGCCTAAATTTCAAAGGCAAAAACGTCAAATTATCCTTGAGGATAAAGTTGCTGATGTAAAGAACACTGGCTAACCCCAATAATTTTATTTTCATATTTTGAAAGAGCCCAAAAATAACTATTCACCACCTTTTCCTCAGTTTGAGATTTTGAGAACACCCCGCCTACCAAAGAGTGTAATTCTCTTAGCGCTAAGGATTTTGCATGGGTGGAACTCTTTAGCTAAAAGTGATGATAAATAACACCTCCTCAATCCTGCAATCCCCAGAAACAGTTTACAAGGACTAATACATTAGGCTGATTTGCAATGTTAAACCACAATTCCCCAGCCCTCTGATGTCCACCTGAAGGCTGCCAGGGGAGACATCAAGATCAAGGGAGCACAACACAAAATTCAACTGTCTGAGGACCTTCCTTCCGCCCTGCCTTCGCTGCTGGGAGAATATTGCACTCTGATAAAGTTTCTGTGTGGAGAATTAGCAAATATAACACATTGCCACATCCTCCGAGCTCATCCATCACCCTCCAACAGCCTCCCAGGACCCTCGCTGTGCTGGAAGCACAACACCAGCCCCCAGCTGAAGGTACAACCCTCTAATGACAGATTTTTTTTTCAGCATTCACACAGCACTGAGGTGTTAAATCAGCAAAATTAAGCAGCATTTTTTCAACCTTGAGTACAGTTTATGTACAAACTCTGCTAATTGATGAGAAAACAGTGTACACAGGTTCAAGAACTTGCCTTCACATTCTTCTTACCTCTAGACCTGCCATACAAAAGCCCACACACACTTCCATCAATGAAATGGGTCACATATGATTTCTTTTAACTTATGCATACACTCAAGGCAAAGCACCTTCTGAAGAGTCAAATTAAAGGTATCAAAGAACAGCAGAAAAATATCCTTTCCCCAATAAAACGTTACCTGCACTTTGAACTATGCATATTGTTTAACTCCATTCAGAATCCTATTATGAGAAACTTATTTTATGAGTCTGCCAAAAAGCCTGGTTACCAGAAGTGTAATCACAGTGAGCAATAAAGGCTGACATGGAGGATATTTCTAGGCAATTACAGCAGGTGTTTTAAAGGCATAAAGCTGCAGAGTTATAAATCTATTTAGAGCCACAAACACAGAGAAAGTAAAAGGCGACCAGAAGGTTCAAACCCGCACAGCAGACAAACATTGTTCCTCTTCCCCTGCAGAAAGCAGAGGCTGCAGGAACAACTCCACTGTGCATTTCAGCAAGTCAAAAAAACACAATATAAAATACTGAGGTACAGCAATCATGGCAAAAGGAATGAACTGCCTTCAAAGGAGGATGCAGCATACATAAATATATATATATATATATATATATAAAGAGACAAAACTCAAAAAATTCTTATCACTTAAGGACTATAGGTCTCTTTTAAGCTGTTGTTTCTTTTCAACTCAATTAAGCAGGGTTGCACGTAATGTCTTCTGTTGTATGAAGAAGTTTGACAAGACAGTCTAATGGGGGTGCCTACAAAAAGTAAAGTCGTAGATGTGACAAGTACTATTCAGACCTCACCAAAACTCGTACTTGAGCCATCCCTACAATGCAGAATTGGTGGAGGGAGCTCAGGAGAGCTGACTTGCCAACACAACACATAACTCGACAGAACGATTGCCGGTTATCAGTTGCACAAGCCAAGAGACAACACCAACTATAAATACGACTACCAGCTACTCCAGACAACCCCAAGCGTCCTGCCAAGCCCTCCTTCATGTTCTCTCTCACACAGACAAAGGCCTCAAAGCCATGGGACATCTGCCAGGGAAACAAATGAAGTTAAAAAACCAGAAGAACATGAACATGTACTAACCTAAACTTGCGTGTTCTTTCTTCCCAATTCCTCCCCCAACGTCTCCCCCTACAAAGACAACGTCTCAGTTTACTGTACTCTTTTCCTTCTCCCAACCTGTCTTAACTCTTGGACCAATGTTTTAAGGTTTCCCTACCTTTGAAAAAATAATGTTCAGTTCTTAAATGTTTTGCCAGATCTGGACCACACCCTGCCCTCTCCCAAAATCTTGGTTGTTTGTCTCCTATTGCACATAATCAATTATAGTCCTTTCAGGTTTGTATTTTGCATGGTGGGAGCTGATCCAGAAAGGAGATTGTGCTTGTGTGAGCTTGTGTGTTTACACAAACACACACACATACACACACCTTGACAGAACTGTTTTGTCTCTATAGAACTTTAGGGGATTTTCCTGAAACTGAGTTTTTCACCTGTAAGCAGATAAGAACCTGATAAAAAAAGTAGCTGAAAATTTGCCTCTTACCAGGTCATACAAATCACTTAAAACATGAAAGAAAGGAGCAGAATCCCTGTCATTCTATCACCACAAGAACTGGGAATCAATCACAAGCAGTAACTACAGAAAAATGCACAGAGACACCCAGCAGACCTCTCCAGCTCCGCTGTACATTTCCCTCTCCCCGCTCTTCTTCCCGGATTCAGTGTCAGACACCAACTCCGACGTTTGACAAAAAAGGGATGCGGCAGATTGCCCACCAGCCGCAGCGAGCGCTGCCAAGTGAGAAACACAAGCTTGGAAACGGGCTCGAGATCCCAGCCAGGACAGCAAGGCTCGGAGCATCGCACCAGTGACACAACCCAGCGTGCTGGCGAGAGGCTGGAGGGGACGTGGGAAGTTATTGCATGAAATAACTCTGCAGTGCATGCAAAGGAGCTGTTTTCAGTACCCAGCAAGGCAACTGCACCATTTAAGATTGCCAAGAAATAACTGCAGCTTTCTTCTTTCTGATTTTTCTTTCTTCACTAAGTCAAACAGCTAAATCCCCTTTACTACTCAAATGATAATTTTCCAATGTAACTTTCCTGTGCATGTTCTATTCCTAAATTTTCTTTCTTAGCCACAGTAAAGTGACAATCAGCTTTCAGAGCACTCAGCAGAACAAGGATCACCCTGGGTCTAGTTCACAACTTTGGGCTCCTACAACATTGGAAAAGAAAAGTTTACATCCTAGAAAAGACAAGAATCATCTTGTTAATTTGTTTGGTACAACAGTGTGAACAGCACATGTAGAAAAATACTCAATTTGTCTTCAGACAGTTTTTAGAAGACAGACATTTTATCAGCGGATCTGTTAACACTTTCCTTCAGAAAATATGTTTCGCCTGCCAGCAAACAAACAACAAAATAATGTGTCATATCTGTAAAACGAGGGAGAGAAATAATCAAGATTAGCTTCAAAGTGGTGCAATAAAACAATAACCAAAGGCTGGAACATGGAACTCATGAGTGCTGTGCTCACAATCTCACATCTGCTGTTACTCTGCAGTACCTGCAGAATGGTGGCACCACACGGTGATTTCCCCAGTTCTGCTATTTAACAATAACCAGGGAATGTGAAGCTCATGCACCCAGCGAGCAGTGGGCTGGAAGCCACTGCTGGAAGCCAGGGCACCTCACACAGGCTGTGCTGCACCCAGATGATCCCAAAAGGCAAATCAGCTCCATGCTGGGAAAGGCACCCGGAGATGCTGCTGCTTGTTCCAACCCTTCTCAAGTCAAGAAGCACCACTGCAACTGACTTACCCACTAACTTAAACTACAGGAAAAAAATTGCAAAATTCTGGTATCTTGCTGTTTAACTTGACATAACAACTGCTAAGTAAGTTCTCTATTTCAAATTCAGGGGTACAGAAGAAACTTTAACCAGCAAACACTACATGGAAGCACTTTTGAGTAAGACTTCCAAGATCCTGAAAACATTTTTAGTAAGTTCCATAAATTGTAGTTCTAATTAAGGATTAAATTTGGAGACTAAACACCTCTTTATTCGAGGGCAGGGAGGCTTTAATCTTTTTGTATTAATGCTGAGCTATATCATCTGATATTTTTGCTATGACCAACCTATAAAACCTGTCAGCTTCGCTCAGTTTACACAGGGCTTTAATTATGTTTAACTAGAATCTGAATGATCTAATTACTTAACATCTTACAGCACAAACTACTGAGGACATCTGGCTGAGCAACTGGCAAAGGAGTTGGGGAAATAAAACCACTGTTGTGTACCCTGCTCAGGACCCCTGCAAACAGCTCTCCCCCCAGACAGTTTTCTTTTTCCATCCCACCTGAAATTTCTGCTGCCTGAAAGCAGCTCTGGGAGAACAAATCATCCACCAGCTCAAAGAAAATAGTCAGCTGAAGAAAAACTCTTAGTGCCACGAGCAGGATGATGGGACTTGGGAGAAGTTTTTCATTTTGCTTTGTTCATCATCGGGTGAAAATCCAGCTCAGGCTCTTGCCTCTCTGGGACTCCTTCTCCCACCACTCTCCAGGAACTGAGACATGGAGGATCACCCCGAGCACAGGAACACCAAAACTGGTGTCCGCTCACCTCCATCAGTGCCAGCAGGCAGCTCTCACACCTACAAGCCTTGAAGATTTTAAAGTTTTTAACCTTTAAGGGAGGAGATTTTAGTAAAACCAGGGAAAACTCCACTGGGGCACTATGAAGCCACAGAGCGAGCCGTGAGGTTACACTGGGAATCAGCAGCAATATGGGCTGAGGATCCTTCCGGCCATGAACACTTAAATGATTTCCCTGATGCCAGCCTTGGTCAGAGCCTTTCCCAGCCTGGCCCCTGCCAGGGTGGTATCACACCTCACACCTGAGGAGTGCTCAAAGGAAAGGGTGCCCGAACCCCAGGAAGCTCCTGCCGTGACCCACATTGAGCAGACGAGCTCCCACTTTGATCTCCTCGCCTTGAAACCGCAGCGCGCTCACCCAGCACATTAACCTGCCATGGTCAAAGAAGAAATAAAACCTGAAAGTTCTGGTTAAAAACCCAGCCAAAGCTGCCGTTTTCTGTCTTTACTTTTCCTTAACGAACAGATGGAAACCAGCAATAACCATCTGGGTAAAGCAGCAATAGCTGTAAAGCACAATAATTCCACAAAAATACACTAACAAGGTCAGTTAAGTGTTTCTCTAATTGTCTCTTGCCCGTGACCTTTTTCAAAGATTTCAGATGAAAAAACAAAACCAAAACAACTTATGAAAGATCCTTTGGCATCTCTGACAGCATCACAGTTCGATTCTGTATCCTGGGGAAATTCCAGTTGAGGAACAACATTCTGCCCTCCCAGATTTCCCCCGGCTTCCCCCCGACCTCCCAGGAAGAACATCCAGCTCTCCATGCTCCACGACAAAATTGATTATCCCCGAACGAGCAGCGAAACTAAACCATTCCTGTATGTGCGATGCAGCAAATGTTTTGGAATCCTTCAAGATCAAAGCCGCTCTATTAATAAACTTGTATTTTCATATTCCTTGCAGCTGAAAAATCCAATTAAAACACTACAGTGACCTTTTACCAGAGAACGACTGTCACAGGGAGGACAGGATCACAAGGCACCCGAAGCAGGGTTCCAGCAAAAATGGGATAGACAGGGAAAGAGACTCTTGCAGTTGTTTTACTTCAGTCACTGGGGTGGTAAAGGGTGGCCTAATTCAATAGGAAGATCTGAGAGGCTTTTATTAGGTCTCCTAAGTCGTGTAACTGACAGTTAAACAAACAAAGTGTCAGGCCTTAAGTCAGCATTTAGAAAGTAAATTTATAATGAAGAGCTGACAATCAAGACACCGTACAAAGGGGCTGCTGCCAACCAACAACTTTAAAAAAAAAAAAGGCAACTAGATGTGGAATGAATCTTTCTTACCACTGAAATGAACTTCATGACTGGTTGGTAAAATGATTACAGCAAATAAATAGGGCACAAAACACTGGGAAGTGTGACTGCAGTTTGCCATGGCATCCTTGGGAGCGAGGCAAGAGCGCTGGAAGCCCAGCCCAGCAGCAGTGGCCACACGAGCCATTCCCACTGGCTCCCATCTCATCCTCAATGAAAAAATGGAAACTAACACACAGAGCCATCATCTCCTGGCACCAGAACCTTTCACAGTGGCTCCAGAAGCCTCTAATCCCCAGTCCCTGCCATCACCTTTCACCAGCAGGGACCCTGGCGGGGATGGGAGAGCAGAGCCAGGACCAGAGACACAACAGCCTTTGGCACAGAGGCCCCTCCAGGCACAGAGAGCACCTTTCCCAAGCCCAGCACGCGGTGCTGGATGGCAAACAGAGCGAGCTGCAGGCCCAAAGGAAGTTTTTAGCCCTTGCAGTGAAGTTAATTTTTAAAAAGATGGCACGTCCAACAGCTCCGGGGCACAGTGACCACTTTCTACAATCCTGAAATCAATCTGAACTACTAAATTCTTCTTCTAATCCCAGTTAAAGTAGGTTTTCACAGTTCCAATTTTAGACTTCAAGTTCTATTTACAGGACAGAAAATCCCAGATAGTGACACTAATCAAGTTTTACTTAGCTTGGCATATTAAAGAACTAACTATTCTCAGGATATGCCAGAACATCTCAGATGCTAACAGATTTTAATTTATCATCTAAACCAGGCTGATCACAGCACAGTGTGTGTGATGTTTTAATCATCTGTGCTGTATTTAACACATCACTCCAAGAAAAAATCCCACACAGTTCTGGTCTCAGCAGCTGATGGCCTGGAGCAGAGTGAAGGCCTCACAAAGAGAAAAATGTGTATCACAAGTTGTACAGAAGAACTCAGCTTTTACAGTAAAACTTTCCAGCCGCGAGACTGACCAAAGCTCTGCCCGCACTTAAAAAAAAAAAGTCTGAAATCATCTCCTCCTCACAAGCCTGGAAACAGCAAACCAAGTTCTGGACATAAAACTGAGAGCATGGCTTACTAAGACAGTTTAATTTGATTCAAATCCTAAACTAGGGAATTAATCCCCAGTCCTGCAGGGGTTAAGGGCTATCAGTAACACTGATGGCACCCCGAGTCTTGCAGGATCAGGACTCACAGCAAAAACGGTTTTCTTCATCAGGAAAGTACAAAAATAAAATTCTTACAAAGTACAAAATAAATTCTTACAGAACAATTCTTCCCCCCTTACTGTCTGCTTCATCCTGAGAAGCAAGAGCACAGCATCCCCTGAGCTCAGCCCTACACAGCCACAAGTATCCGCTCACTTTTGGAAAGAATGAAAAAGGGATATTCTGAGTTTCAAGTGGTAATTAGGAGTATAAAGTGCATTTGCCTAAGCAAACAGGCAGGGTGTTGTGAGCAGCAGTGGAGAGATGAGCTGGGGACACAATATTAGCAAGCTGCCCTTTTCCAACATCCCAAGAATTTCGAAAGCTGGACTCCATGCCAAAGAAAATGTGCAAAAACCTATAAGCAAAAGAAAACTAAAGCTCCTGAAAGAGGCAGGGCAGAGCTGGAAGAAGGGGAGAGAGGAGAAACCAGGGCACTCAACTGTATTTTTTAAATCCATGAAACACTCCTGCACTCACCTAAAAGAAACTAAGGTTACAATTGTGTAAACAACTCAGCACAGGAGTCTCTCCACAGAAAATCAATTGCAAGACTACTGGCTCCATGTTTTTAAATGTTTAATATTCTCCCATCCTCACAATTATTATTAGAGAAGCAACTATGCTTATGCCAGACATGCCAAACCAAAGTTGAGTCCTATCAATATTAACATACACAAATCTGCAGCAGAAAAACAGATATGTACTTCACTGACAAAACTAACATTCTCATGTTTCAGATCCTACACAAAGGGTACGTTTTATTTATGGATGAAAATGAAGCAAACATCTTTAAGTGACAACGTGATACAAATTTACTTTGACGTGAACACGCAATAAAACATGTAAACACCCAATAAAAAATAAAATGAAAAATAATTACAGACGAGATACAAGTATAAATTTTATTGAGCTACTGTGACAACATTTGTGTGTCACATCAATGAAATAACAAGAAAAAGAATGAAGTTGATTAGAAACATGAGGTAAAGACGAGATGCCACAGGACTAGGATGGAGAGATCCATCTTTGCTCACAGCTTAACCCTGGGCCAGGCTAGAAAGGGCAGCTCCTTCCAGCCAAGCTCTGCCAGAAACTCTGACCACACACGTGTTAAAAATCCAGCCCATACAGCAACCCTCACTGGCTGCTGTGCTGAACAGGGATAAAGTTTATGTGCCTTTTCCAGGCACACGGAGCCAGGAGCCCCAGCGTGGCCAGGACAGGGCAGGAGATGGGCACTGCTGCTGGCATGGGCAGCACAGCTACAGCACAGCCCCGGCACAGGGACATGGGCACTACTGCTGGCGTGGGCAGCACAGCTACAGCACATCCCCAACCCCACTGCCAGCCCCAGCACAGCCCCAACCCACTGCCTGTGGTGATTGAAGAAGAGGGGTCTCAGATTTTCTAAGATGGTGGCATGTAAAGACATTTATTGCGCAGTGAAAAATTTTTATATACTATTACACAAACAGGAAGTAACTCTATACTACAGTGCATCTTAATCACTAATTTTGTTTCAGAATATTACTTCTTATGGCAACAGGTAAACAATATTTTTTAAGGTAACAGTGTTTCTCACCTCTGACAGGTTTAGCAGTTCATAAACTCAGAATGTTTTTTTATTACTTCTCTGGTGACCCAGGATGTGTTTTATGGGTTCTTCCGGATGAAAGACAAGAGGTCACTCTGGCTTTCAAGGCCTGTTCCTCTGTCACCTACATTCTGTAATACCACACTGCCAGCCCCAGCACAGGGACATTGCTGCTGGCACAGGTGGCACACCTACAGCACATCCCCAACGCACTGCCAGCCCCAGCATGCTGCTGGTACACTACAAAACCTGACAAAGTCAGACAAAAGACTTGACATAAGGAAGAGTTTCAAGCTACCCCGCGCCATGTCTTTGGTGAATAAAGACTTTCAGCCTTCAAGTACAGGCCCAACACTTCACACAAAACCGCTCTGCACATTTGTCTCTCCTCGGCCATCCAGGGGGCTGAAAGGCTCCCAGCTGCTGTCCTTACAGCCACCAGAGCGTGGCTCAGGATGGAAGATCCTCCTTGCCCCTGGCTGGCAGAGGCTGGCCTGTCCTGCTGCAACAGGGAGCTGTTTCAAACCTTGGGCTGAAGATGGAAATGATGCAACCACAAACTGCTGAATATTTAATCCAACATTCATATCGCTGACTGCCCATAATGTAAATTTTAAACAGCCTTCAATATACAGAGAAATCTGAAGGGAAACTTGATAAATTGTACATTACACCAAACAACAGGGAGGTATGTTTTAAAGTAAGAGTGTGTCTATGTATGAGTAACTCTAGATTGTAAGTTTATAACCAACTGCAAAAAACATTTTTTCCAGTGATTTAGCACCAAACATTCTCAATATTCTTTCAGGACAACCAACAACTCAGTTCTTCTTTCATATTCATTTCTATAGAAATTGTTTCCAGCAACAACCTGAAAAGCACCTACAAATCAGCACGAGCACATTCTCTGATGGAGCCATTTAAAATATTGAGAATGAGGTGCAGAAAATGTAACCACTGAGTCTTGTTTATCCAGGGACAGAATTAAGTAGCAGCAAAACCCAACAGTAACTGCAAACTCACTATCTCGTATCCCGAAGAGGGGCTGGGAGCATTATCAGCGTTTCCCAGCTGGAGAAGCAAACCAGGGCAGGCAGGGGACACGTTCAGGGGCTGGAAATGGGGCTGGGGCAGCTCCTGACAGTGAGACTGCACCTCCCGAGGCATCTGAGAGTCACTGCCCCCTCCCGACCGCGCTCACACCGCACCTGGAGCCGCTCAGGGCTCTGGGTGTCAGCACAGCCCCACCCAGTCCTGCTCCCCAAGGTGAGTGCTCACAGCAGGGATTTTTGGAGGGATGGTGCATCCCAGCTTCAGCTCACCCTCGGAACGAGAAATCTTTCATTTTCTTTAGAATATTAGTTCAGCAACACCATGAAACCACAAACACCTCGCAGAGACACCAGTGAGAGCAGAAGGAGCAAGACTTAACCCATGAAACTTCCACTGCATCTCATCATCTGCAGCACTCCCTCTTGGCTTCGCAGTTTTGTTTCTATAGAATAAGCCAGGGCATTTCCACTCAAAATATACAAGCTTTTGCCAACTAAGATATATCTAGTCTGAGTCTTCATTTAAAAAAAAAAAGGAAAAAAAAAGTCAAAAGCTATGAAATTCCCTGGAGTTTTTGCCTGCTCCTTTTTGGTAAGAACAATAAGAATGCTTCTCCTGTTCATAACACCTGAAAACACCATGCAGGTGGTTACAAAGCTACCAGGAAACACAAAACCTGATTGTCACAGGGCAACACTAAAACTCTGTCAGTGCCCTCTGAAGTGCCACCACCCCCTCAGTATCTCACGTACAGATTTTCCCAGGAGGTTTCCACAAGGACATCCCAGTGGCAAACCCCAGGGGATCCTTTTGTAGGGTCAGCAAGTGCAGGTGAGGTGGCTTTGGTGGCAACACTACAGCCAGGCATTGCTGGGAGAGCACCACAGTGCCCAGCTGCACTGCCCAGTATTTATATAAAGGCTAAAATAAGCTCTCTTCTCCCAACTGTACTGCCAGAAGTTTCATTTCCAAGTCCTCACTCCTCACCTCCTTCCTTTCTTCACCACTTCCCTCTATCCCCTCCACTCCTTTAAACAGCATCACTTCCCCCCAGCACTTGTTTTTATTTCTACTTCCCTCTAACATTACTGCCCTCAGCTTGTCACACGTGAGCCGCAGACAGAAGCCAACATTTCTCAGCAAGGGAAGACCTCTGCAATGTGTCAGAAGTGATCCTGCACACACCCTGCCCAAGCCCATAAAAGCAATCCCACGGTGACGTGATAACGCAGCAGCACTGGGCCATCCCTCCACAGCTCCAGGGATGGGATAAAATGTTTGCAGGAATCATTCCATGGTTTGGTCTCCCCTGAACACCCGTGTGCAGTGCACACTTGGGCTCACCTTTACAAGATCACTGGGTTCAGCAAGAGGACTGGTCACACTCCCGTGGAATTCATGCAGCCATTTACCCATATTTTAGCCTAAATTTTCCTATCATTCACAGAAAACTTGTCCTGGCAGTCCAGCTGCTGCAGTCTCCAGGCTTGCTCATTCACTGAGGTACATTTCCACACAACAGAGCAGAACCATAGGATCTGCTCATCTCTGATGTTTGAACTCCTCTGAAAAGGCCTCCAAGACAGCCATGGCCTACATCTGTACCTGCCGCAAAACCCTCACTACCAGAGACACAAAGATATGGGGGAATTTACAGCACCTAAACACAGCAGCTTAAAATGCTTCTGTGCATCTGCTTTTGAGCCTTTCAAAGGATGAGTAATCTTCACCTCTGTCTTTCCAGAGCAGATCACTCTGGTCCATGAGCCACGGGGGGAGGATGAGCAGCACCCCAGCTGCCCGCCCTGCTCCCCGGGAAAGGCAGCACAGCTCCAGCCCCCACAGAAACTTCCTTATTACCCCAACTGCCGATAAAAAAATCGAATTATGGCAAGGCAAGGGGTAAGTGAATTGCCAGGGAGGCACCAAGCTGTTAGACATTGGTGTGACAGGCTCCAGCTTCAAACTCTTGCCTGCTCCAAAACACGCTTGGGGAGCTGTCGGGCACCTCCCAGCTTTAGCACCCTCACACCAAAAATTACCTTCATTCAGGGCAAATGTTTCACTTGCTAAGCCACAGGAGGGACCAAGTAACAGAGCAGCAAGAGCTGCTGTGTCTGGTTAGAGACAGAACAGAAGCACAACCAGGGTACAGGGGTGTGGAAATCCAAGTGCTGTTGGACAGCAGTGGAAACCTTTGTCACATCCAACAACCTACACCCAACTGTGTTCAATCTTTTATAAAAACTTAACATGAAACAATCTGTCTGCATTCCATGTTCTTCACAATCCAACCAGTGCAATATCCTGTATTTTCTTCATTATAACTGCCAATAAAGGCAGAAATCACTGATTCGCCTTGTCATACCAGAAGCAACAAAAACAAGCCAAGAACATATGTCACAAAATGAGTAGGATTTATCTCGTGTTCACTAATTTAAGGACACTATTTCTGACTGTGAGGTCTAAGTTTCTCCTATCTTTCCTGGTACATTCAGCCTCACGTGGGAGCACTCCAGTACAAGTCTCTTCACCCAACACTCCTTGTCTTCTGCAAACAATCCCGTCTCAGCTCTCCCCCTCTCATCCTCACATCTTTCTCCCCTCTCCCCCACTCCAGCAAACCTGGACCACTGTCACTATATTCTCAATCAAGGAAACATTGTATTTTCAAGGCCTTCCCATGAAATACATGGGAAAGAACCAAGCACATGTGCAGGAAAAACCTGGATCTACAAGGTGGGAACTTACCTACCATGCTGCTTACACAGAAGGACTGCAAGCCAGTGCACATGGCCTGCTTGGTGTCTTAAAAATTACTGATCATCCACAGGTGTGTCTGTTCTCTACCCAATAAATAAACTGCCTTTATTCTCTGCCTCAGTGTGATCAAACTGGAACTCTGGATTATGCATTTTTCTACATCCACTTTTTGCATTACAAATCAGCTTGCAAATAAAGAATAACTGTTCACTGGAATTTTAGACTGCGTGTAATTTCTTCTCTAGCAAATGCTTCACCCATTACTTAGTTGGTATTGTTAGACACAGCCAACCAGTGCAATTTTTTTTTTCAGAAAACTCCCAACCATTACCATACCCCAAATCCTCCCTGCTGCACTTCTCCATTCATCATCCAATTAACCACAAACTTGGTTAATGTGTGCTCGAAACACGCACTGATTCTGCCACGCTTCTGATGGGCATTATTTCATGCAGGAACACAACAAGGGATAGAAAAGCTCTCAGAGATTTCTTTCCAAGGAACAGGACTCAAGGAATCCTATGAAAGACAAGTTCTTGAGCCAGAAGTACATCAAGGGCCTTTCTTATCATTTGTCACGTGTGGTTGGTGTCCAGGGACATCACCCTGACCCCACAGGCTGCCAAAGCTTTCCTGCTGCAGGGAAGCAGAGATTGCTCTCAGAGCACATTGGCAGCAGTGCCCTGGTATTGCCATCCCTCCCTGCTCTGTTCTGCACCTCCCTGCAGGAAAACCCAGCTGCTTTCACCTCTCCGAGCAGGTGAGGGAGCAGAGATGTGGCTACAGCACCTGGAGATCCTTCTCCATGTGCACATTCAACCCCCACTCTGAACAGAAAAGCACTGACTACTTTTGGGACAGAACAATTCTACAGTGACATGCACAGATACATAAAGTTAAACACACACACACCTGATCACTAATTCCACTTCTGCTGAACTCCTTCACAAACCAGCTTGTGCTCTGGTACCATCAGACCCCACTGGAAGATGCCAACAACTCCACCTGTTTCTAATTCAGTAACAGAAATACTTCAGTTTTTGAAAGCTACTCCTTACTACTTAGTTTCTCCAGATTTTGTTACAGATTTTATAAGATCAATGGTTTACCTCAAACAATTAGTCACAGCCTGCACAGAACTAATACTCCATCCTTACTTTAATCATATATGATGCAATACCAGGATGAGATTTTAAAAAACAAACACAGTAGCAAGATCTGCCTTTAGATTTTCACTCCCCAGCTTGATGGTAATGAGTTCTGCCGTTCTGCTCAAAAGCAGTAAGAAACTGTACTTTTTACCAGGACGTGAGCCTAGTAAAGGCACAATGACATTTTAAGACTTGTGTTTATTGTCAAAATAACTCCAGATAGTCTGTAAAGTTTTCAGAGGGTATTAACTTCTTCCATTTCTCCTGAAATCCAACTCAGAGCCGTGGCTCAAGCTGGACTTACTCCTGCAGGTCAGGGAGACCAGCTGCCTGCTCTGATATCGATATATCCACACATATTCCGAAATATTAAGCAAGCTGTCAAGGAGAGCTGCGTGCTGTGCCCACGGGAACACAATGCTCCTCCTGCTCTCCAGCAAAAGGTTGTTTTCAGAGGGCAGGTGATGGTGACACCAACAACCACAAACAAAGCAGGACCAGGGAACAGCAGGTTACCTTCACGCTGCTGAACCGATTCCAGTCACACCAATGGGACTTGCAGCTCTAACTCGAGGGCAGCAGCGTTTCTCCAGTCATTCCATTTGCATTTACTGCCACACTATTTGCTGTTTTCTCTGAGCACTGCAAGTCCCTCCCCATTAAATGTGGGTCCACTGCATGGCAAACTGAGGCAGCAGTGCCATGCCAATTCCACAATTTCTTTAGAAATCATGCCAGGCTCTACTACAGAAAAGGGTTAATGTTCAGCTGCGTGCCTCGCAGGTACAGTCTCCAGTGAAGAGCCCCGTTTGATACCTGTAGGAAGCTGCCATTTTTGCATCTCATATTCCATTTGTGAACAGACCTTTTTGTTCTTTAATCCAAGTTCTGAATTATTTAATCCTGTCTCCAACACTTGAAATATCTTTCCCTATAAAGAAGGGGTTATTTAGCAAAAGGAAATAAATAATTTAAAAAGTCAGACCCTAAAGTGTTCCTGGCTCTGTTTTTAATTAATATTGATACAATCTGGAGAAACCTGCTGCTTAATATTACAAGGCAGGTCGAAGCTCATCAACAGTTAAACGTCTCCTTCTTACAGAAGGTGGAAGAGGAAGTTGGGAGCAGCCGGGTACGCGGCGCCCACTGCCAGCGAGCCGGGACTGCCCAGTCCCAGCTCCTCACAACTTTCTCATGCACACAGAGCTTCAAAGCCGTCAGAGCCTGAGCTACACGAGCTGGAGTTCACAGGACTCAGGTGGAATTGTGTTCAGCATAAATCCTCTAGGCTTTCGTGCCGCAACAGAGTGTACACGGAAGTATTTTTATTTTCTGTAATTCCACGCTCAAAATGCGTCAGTGCCAAGTGAAGGATGGGGATGGAGGGAGGCATGGACAGTTCTGTGGGACTGAACTTCATCCCCGGGAACGATAGTTTTTATAGCATATTGCTTCATCTGCAAGTGGGAGTAAATATTACACTACCTCTTCGTGCAGATGGGTGGGTAAAAAAAATAAAAAGCTAATTTGAAACAAATTAACTATTCTGCATAGGGAGGAAGGTACTCTCTCCCTCGCTGGCCACTCTCTGCAGACAGACTGCATGCAAAGTTAACAAACTCTGAGCTGCTCACAGCCTGCCTGGTGAACCTGCCAACAGGTGAACAGCCCCAATCCGCAGCAGGGATAAATAACCACCAGCCCTCAAAAGCAGGTAATGAATATTGTTCAAACAACTCTAAGCTGGCGTTACCAGAATGCTTCAAAGGAGAAGCTACAAGCTGTTCGAGTCAGACTGTCACATTTAGTCTGCAAAAACGAGATTAAGGTTTGTACAGTGCTACTCCACAACAGGTTTTACAGTATGCACAGAAATTAAATTATGATAAAACTGAGCTATTTTTTACTAAAAACAGAATAGAACAATCTATCAAAATGCCATTTGGCTGTGTTCATTACACTTTAGAATTTAATTTACATGATAGATACTTTAGCATAACATGTTTTAATCAATAAGCATTTCTGAAGGCTTTATTTTAATAGGCAATATTTAGATTTGTTCACCGTTAAATGCAACACCACGGCAGCGATGTTTGGATGTTACTTTCCTATGCTAAGCAAGTACAGCCACACGTACACAGAGGCAAAAGCAAAAGTCCACAATTAGAGATGTCAGACCTTGTTTAACTACATCTTAATTTAATCTATTTTATTTTATACAATTCTACATCTGGATCTCATTTTCTGTATTCCTGTAGGTATTCCGGGTCACTATTAAGAACCCTTTCAAGTTAGCAAAGTTCAGCCAAGTCTACCTTAATCCAAAACCTTTAAAAGAAACAATAAAACGCGAAAGGGGCTGGAAGACGACAGAGAAACCTAAAACAAAACGCTACTTTACCCCACCTCCTAATGCACCTGAAAGTCGGAAGGGACCAGCCTCCCAGCACAGATCCCACGCAGCACTTCCCCAGTCGGGGGCTGCTGTGCTGGGATTTTCAGCACCGCTCCCGCACGCCCGGCCGAGGGGAAGGGAGGGCGGCAGGACCCGGGTCCCGCTGCCGGCCCCCCGGCAGCATCCCCTCACCTCCAGCGGGACTGCGGCTCTGCCCAGCATCAGCGCACCATCCCTCCGCCTGCCGCAGCCTCCGGCCGGCTCCAGCGCCGCCTCCGCGGGGGCCAGGGTGGGCAGCCGCCGGCTTTCGAGCCAATTTATTTAAACGGGAGGCAGCGGCGGGTTTGGAGAGGCAGGGCAGCGCCTTCCTGCGCCAATCAACTGGGAGACACGCGTGTTGCAATCCCATTCACGGCGGGAGCAGCACCGATACAGCGCCTGACAACCCCCCCCC